>JADXDR010000050.1:257065-280344 GCA_025026875.1 Chlorella ohadii | reverse complement strand
GGCAGCGCAGCGTGAGGCGGCGGCCCGCTCGCGCCAGGGCTCGGCCCCTGCGCTGGCCGGCCTGCGGGTGCTGCTGGCTGAGGACAACCTGATCAACCAGACGGTGGCCAAGCGGGTGCTGACCAGCCTGGGCTGCGAGTGCCGCGTGGCCAGCAACGGGCGCGAGGCAGTCATTGTGAGTTTTGGGGGCAGGCGCAGCTGTTGTGAGAAGCAGGGCGGCAGGGTGCTGCAGGAAGGGAAGGTGCCTTCCTGCATACCTCGTGCCTTGCCCCTCGTTCCATGGTTGCTGTTGGTGGCCTCCGCCCTTAGTTCTGATCAGCACACCCAGCACCCCAGCCTCACTGCACCTTGCCCCATTCCCACCCCATGCCCTGGCGCAGGCCGTGGAGGAGGCGGCCGCCGCAGGGAGCCAGTTTGACGTTGTGCTCATGGACATGTGCATGCCTGTGCTGGGCGGCGTGGAGGCCACACAGGTGCGCTTGCCGCCGCGCGCAGCCGCTGCTGCTGCTGCTGCTGCTTAAGGGGCACCTGTGCTGCCTGCAGCCTGCCCAGGGTTTGCTGGTGAGCAGCCGGGGGCCTGCTGGTGTGGATTGATGGCAGCTGTGTGCCTGTCTGGCGTCGAGGCAACGCCCCGGTTTCTGGCAACTGGCAGGCCACATCTGCCTTGTTTGTCCATTAACTCCACCCCTTGCTCCCCACAAAATTATCTCCCCGCAGGAGATCCGCGCCCTGGACTGCAGCGTGCCCATTGTGGCCATGACGGCCAACGCGTCTGAGCGCGACCGCGTCGAGTGCATCGCGGCCGGCATGGACGGCTTCCTCAGGTGGGCTGTGGGAGGAGGTGACCATTGAAATGGAAGGAGGTGGCTGTTGGACAGCGATGCCGGGGACCGTATGCCTGGGAAGTCATGCCTGGGAAGCTGGTGGCGAAGGGCAGCTGTGTGGCCTGGCTCAGTTTGATCCGAGGCTGGACAGTTGGTTTGCAACGGAGGCAACCTTGCTTGCTGCAAGCCTTACCTCATCAGGCCCCTCCCCTCCTTCCCCTGCCGCAGTAAGCCTGTGCTGAAGGAGCAGCTGTCTGTGGCCATCCGGGAAGCCATCCAGGGCGGCCACCGGCAGTAGCCAGCACGCAGCTGCTTGCCAGCCTGCAGGCCGGCGGCGGGGGCAGCCCAGGCTGCCCCCTGCCCTGCCTCGCTGGCTCAGCCGCTGCTCACAAGCCGGCGGCGGTGGGGGCAGGGCTTCTGGCGTCCCCTGCCCGCCCCGCCGCCCCACCTCTGCCATTCTTCGACTGCACAGCAACACCACACCAGCAGATTTTGAGCGGTACATTTCCCACCCCATCCGGTTCCACGGTTCCACGCCAGTCATTTCATTTCCAGGGCGCCGCCGCCCATGCGATGCGATAGCAACGAATGTGCCCTCAGCGACCAGCCCCAGTCTTCAGCACTTGCGCCTGCGGCTGCTTGCACCCCCTCCAATCAACAAATCTGCTGCACCATCCAACCGCTTTGTCGATCCACCGCAACCGCCGTCTCACCGTTTCCGGACGCCCCCTTGGTTCAGCGATGCTTGCATGGGCGTGCCTGCACCCGTGTGGGTGCAGGCCTTGCTCACGCTTGTCCGACCTCTTGCTGTGGCGTCCCACTGGTCTCAGTGCCCACTGCACACCCGCCCCCTTGTGCTTGTGGGGCCAGGCGGCCTTGGCCGGCCGCCAGCCTGGCCTACTAATTAGTGCCCGTGTTTTCCCTTGTCCCACCTTGCAATCGTCCGATGTTTTTTGCNTCTTCTTTTATTCGGCTGCCCCCGCACTCCGCGCCACGCAAGCCCACCCAGCTGCGGTGCTGATTTAACTGCCCCTCCTTCTGACAGCAGTTCGTTTTGTTTGCCCTCGNCCGGCCCNACACTCNANCGCATGCNTCTCCCTTGCATTGCCCTGGCANGACANGATCTTCCATTTCATGTGCAGTGAATTTTATTTCGTTCTTTGCTGATGTTTACAAGACGATGACTGTGGCCTCAGGGCGGCGCGGGCAGCTCTCACTGCCCTGCACACAAGCGCAGACAAATTGGGGGAGAGACGGGAAGAACGGACCACACGGGACCAGCTCAGCACACCCTCACCGCCCACCTCCATGCGCGACTGCTGCTGCCGAGGCAGCGCAGCCACACAGTCATGTGTTGTTTCATGACACAAGCTGCCTGCACCCGCCATACTACACCAGGATTGATTTGGACGGGCATGCCTCAGGGAGGCAGGGCGCAGCGCAGCGGCTGAGCAGGCACCCGCCAGCGCGGGGCCTGAATGCAGAACCGTGTGCCGCTCTTCTGCAGGCAGGTACGGCCACCCAGCTGCTCCTTCAAGCCAGGACAGTGCGCTGGACGTCTTAGCGCTCGTGGGCGCCCGAATGGGCGGCGGCGAGCCGGCCCCCAGCGCCGGGCCTGCAGTGGCGCACCCCAGCGGTGTAACGGTACGTAACGGTGCGCGCGTGGGGTCGTGTGGCCGTCTCTGCCGAGCTACTGAGGCGTCCGAGGCGTCTGAGCGGACATTGTCGCGGTCGCTGGTGGGTGCAGCCCTGCTGAGGGGCAAGCGGCAAGCGGCTTCTGGAGGTCGTGTGCCCTAACTCCGCTCTGTGGTGCCGGGATATGCTGCAGGCCCCCGATTCCTTGCCCTGCCGCCGCCGCCGCCGCCCGCCACCGCCGCGTCGGGATGAATGCCGCGCAGCCGTTGCTGTTCGCACAGCTGCTCACAGCGCTTCAGCAGGAGCTGCAGCAGCATGCCATGCCCCAGCCAGCTCTATCACCAGAGGAGTTGGAGAGAGAACTTGCCGGTCCGTGGCTATCCGGCGAGGGCCTCTTCCTGGCCGCAATTGGTCGCGAGTACGAGCGGCAGCTCAGTCTGCCTGGCTTCCCGGAGATGAACCCTGGCCTTTCAGATGAACACCGCCAGTCCCTGATCTGGCTGGCACAGCACCAGGGGCGGACCGGACTCCTGCTACTGGCTAGGCGGGCGTGGGAGACGGCGGAGGGTGCCGCTGCCGAGCAGGCGGATTGGCAGCTGCGCTTTGACCGCGGCGATGAGGAGGAGGCAGAGCATGAGGCGTTGGCAGCCGTGCAGGCATATGAGGCGCAGCCTGGAGAGCAGGAGACTGCAGCTTTGCGAGCAGCACGGGACCGCTTTGTAGAAGCGCACCAGCGGGTGGCGGCGGCGGAGCAGGCGCACCAGCAGGCAGATCAGGCGTGGGAGGCAGCTGAGGAGACTCGGCGGGCGCGGCGCACAGAGCGCGACATGATGCCTGGCAAGTGACCACTGCATTTGCTGCCTGCTTTGGCTGCTTGTGAAGTTTTTCGTGTGCACAGGTGTAGGGGTTGATGACTTTGTATCGAACCAGGTGGCCGCTGCAACAAGTGATGGGGTGGGGACTCACTGGTTAATTTCCTTCTCCCTTTCGCGCTGAATCCTGCAGGCAGCTCTGCGGACCACCCAGCCATCATTGGTGTGGAATGGTGCGTTATAACTGTGGTGGTGGTGGTATTGGTGAGGCTGTTTATAATGCACACGGACAGTTGGCAAGCGGCCATGCTCATCCCGTTGTTGTAGTGATGCGATGCTGCCGCCGTCCCACCTCTGGTATTTTGTTTGAGATTTTTGGCAGGTATCACCGCGTACGGCGTCTCGGCTACTCGCGCACATGCTGGGACACAACGGCCTTCCATCAGCTGGCTGCGCTTGCGCTGTTGTCGTTAGACGAACGCTACCTGCTGCCATCCAATAACCCGGCTTTCCCAGGGCTGATGCTAAACTCGGATGTGAGTCATTGCCTGTAATGGACAGTGGCACTGCACTTCTGTTTGGACTGTGCTGGTTTGGGCCATTCTCATTGCCGATGCAACAGCGCTGGGGGCCAGCTTGGTAACTGAGTTAACAACTTGCCTTGCACCTGTTGCGCGCACGTTGATCACACAGTATCGCACACTCTTTGGCTGGCGGCTGCCCCTTACTTCCTACCTGTGCAGCTCATCGATGACGACATGAAGCAAAAGCTTGGAACGGCAGCCAGGGTGATTGTCACCCACCGCCGGCTGCTGCCTGTAGGCATGACCAGCCATAACGGCAGCCCATTGGACGTTTCCATCACCACTGGCCCCCACAACCAGTTTCAGGCGGGCTTTCACGACCTGCTTGCTCGGCTGGCCTATGGCTGGACGGTGGCCAGTGAGCGTGTGCACAGAATGCGGCTGTACAAAGTGCCAGACACGCCAGGCAAGGGGATTGCCGTTTGTGTTTGCAACATGCGCTTTGGTGGGCTCATTTTTGGTTGATATAGCCGGCGAGCTTTTGGTGTGTTTCGAGCTGGGATGCTGGGTTAGCATGTTCCTAACTATCACTTGTCATGCATTTCTTCTCCCCATCCGTGTCCCAGAGGCTGGGGTGTGGGAGGCTCCCCCGCCGCCGCAGGACCGGCGTTTTTATGAGCTGGACATCTATCCATTCCTTGCTGCAATGGTGGAGCACCTGCAAGACAGCCTGGGTGGCCCGCTCTCTGTCACAGTGTACAGTGGGCCTATGCCACCCATGCCACTCTGCCGTGCACATCAGAAGTGAGCATCGTTTTCATGCACTTGCTGCGTGCAGCGCGCTTTGTGTGTGGGCTTGTGCAGCGATAGGCGCGACCAGCCGATGTGCTGCGTGCCCAGCATGCCCTGGACCTTTTTAGCACCTGCTACCTTGTCGTGCCTCCATCTGTGCAGCCCTGCACAGCTCGAAGGCCTGTTGGCGGCAGCTGCTGCAGGTGCCGCACCTGTGCAAGAGCCGCTAGCTGCTCAGCAGGAGGATGCTGTTGCAGAGTTGCCAGCTGCTCAGCAGGCTGCTGCTGCAGAGCTGCCACCCAGCACGACGGAGCGGCGGCAGCTCGACTTTGGCACCACCCCTGCAGCACAGCAGCGGCGGCCTGCCACAGCTGATGCCGCCGCTATGTGGTGTGGCCACGACATGGCCCAGTGGCCCCCTACCAACCTCCAGCAACCTAGCGGGCGGTTGGCCACCTACAGTTGGCTCTTCATGCCTATTCTGTGGGATGCCCTCCAGGTGGGTGGGCTGTCTGTCCGCACTGGTATGTGCCCGTGCTTGCGGCTTGAGCTGACGGGATTGGTGCGCCGCCCTTTATGCAGATGCCTCAACAACACATGGGGCAGCCATACCCTTTCTTGTTCGACCGCCCGCCCTGGTGGGCTGCTGTGGTGCAGCAATACCAAGTGGCATTTGCAGAGCAGGGCATCACAGCCGCCACGGCGCACGTAGTAGATGGCCCACACCACTTTGCCTCTGAATATCAAGAGCGCCTCATGCAGCTGACCCCTGCACTTCGAACTCTTGCCCAACGCATCCAGTACTGGGGCGTCCAGGTGGCGTCACAAGTGCCCAATGCACCAGCAGCCCCAACGCTCCAGCCGCCCCCTGACGAGGCGGCAGCGGAATGAGGGGACTATACCAGAGAGCCCTCACTGTCGTCTAGTAATGGCTTATTCTTTGACCTGTTTGTGTTCTGCAACCAGATCTCTAGAGCCGTTTGGTTGGTTTGATGTGGCTGCTGCCTTCAACGCCACAAGCCAGCATACACATGCAACTCAAAAGCTGTAAATGCCGTTGTGCTGTTGATCAAGTCATGACTGGTCATGCAGGCTGAGGCAGCATGCTTGAAAGCAGCAGCCAGTCAGCGTGGTTGAGTTGTTATCGTGCAGAGACACGGAATTGATACTGTGCACACTGGCGGGATTCTGGCCCGTTGTAGACCGCCGACTGTAGCAGGCATCTAGGCATCTGCAGGCCCCGGCTGCTGGGCCTCCTCGGCCATCTTCCTCACATCACCGGGGGGCGGCCAGCTGGGCCNGGTGGCATGCCCCAGCAGCGACCCAGGACCCCGTATGCTGCGTGACTGTTGTGGGAAGAGCAGGGATGGGCCACACTTGCTCTCGCAGTGGATAGCAGGGCAGTCCAACTGCCTGGCAGCGGTGCCAGCGGCGCCAAGCGGGCGGTGGCAGCAGCAGCAGCACATATGCCACATTTCAACAGCAGCCGCACCTTTCAGTGCACGCACGAACGCATAATAACTCACTCGCAGGCCACCCAGAGGGGTCTTCCTAGCCCTGCGTATACGCACGCGTGCGCCTGGCGCAGCCTTGCCTTCTGCAGGCCGGGCGCTGCTTGGGGTGAAACGGCATCTCTTGCGGCAGCCTTTCAGCGAGCGGCTGGTCTGCTAGCAGTAGCGGGAGGCTTGCAGCAGCGCAGCTCTGGTGGGGCCCGCTGCCCGTCCCCTCGGGCCGTGTCACAGCTCTCGTATACCATCCACGAGATTTGAGAGCGACCTCGAGCCGGGGGCAGCGAACATGAGCGGGCTTGGCCGGCCGCCGCCGCCGCTGCCGCCTGCAGCAAGGTGCGCGGTGCCTGCATCCGTTGTTCCGAAGGTGTGGGCGCCGGCAGGGTCAAGTTGACGCATGCAAGTTCACTTACGTGCGCTGCCCAATTATCAAACATGCCACTCTGTAAGTCTTGCAGGGGAAAGCCTTTCGTATACCTTGCAGAACGTTGCAAGTGCCCGTCCGCCTTCCTTCCCTTTCGTTGCAGCAAGCGGGCACGTTGGGACAACGAGGCACCTTCGGGAACTGATGATGCGGATGAGGAGGATGAGGAGGAGCAGGCGCCCTTTGCTCTATGGGATAGCAAGCGCAGGCGGTGGGTGGATGATGAGGAGCCTGCAAGTGAATATGACCGCGGCCCGCAGAGGTGGCAGCGCTCACTGCGTTCGGCCACAGCCCCCAGCCGGCAGCGGCAGCAGGCGCTCCGCCCCGCAGCTGCTGGTGCGGCAGCTGGACCTGCTGGGCGGGACGCCGACCTGCAGCAGCAGCGGCAGCAGCAGCAGCAGCAGCAACAACAACGGCGGCAGCAGGCGGAAGCAGCTGCTGCTGCTGGGCCTGTTGCGCCTGCTGGGCTGCCGGTGTCCACCAGCCGGCAGCAGCAGCAAGCGCGCCGGCCGACAGCCGCTGATGCGGCAGCTGGGCCTGCTGCGCAGGCGGCCAGCCGGCGGCAGCGGCAGCGGGCGCGGTACCAGCCGACAGCCGCTGGTGCAGCAGCTACTGGGCCTGCTGGGCGGGCCGCTAGCCGGCAGCGGCAGCAGCAGCAGGTGCGCCAGCAGACAGCCGCTGATGCGGCGGCTGCTGGGCCAGCTGGGCAGGCGGCCAGCCGGCGGCAGCTGCAGCTGCAGCTGCAGCAGGCGCTCCGCTTGACAGCTGCTGATGCGGCGGCTGGGCCTGCTGGGCAGGTGGCCAGCCAGCGGCAGCAGCAGCAGGCTGTGCAGGCAAGGCATGGGGTGCTCTAATGATCTGAGGCATGCTAGTTTGGTGAGACTGCGCATTGCAGCCTTGCTTGGCAGCAGGACCAGGGACTTGTGTGCGCTGCCCTTGTGCAACCATCGGTATCTGCGCACCTCGCAGTCAGCGGCAGTTGATTTGGCGGACATCCAGCAGCTTGCCCGTGCCAACCAAGCTGCACGCGAGGCCGCATACGAGGCCGGCGGCTCGCAGTTCAAGCCCTACGCTGTCAAGGTGTGGCAGCTGCAGTGGTGACTCGGGAGTGCGATGTGGTGGCCGCCTCTTCTAACTGTTCGGCTTTATGAATCAACTGCTTCTCCCATCAGAACTGGATCAGCCCTGCCCCAGTGGCTCCCTCACCAATAAGCATCGCCGCATTGTGTCCTTGCAGCTCCCCCCTCGGCCTGTGGAGGCGCCTGCTGCTGGAGCAGCAGCTGCTGCAGCAGCAGTGGGCTACGCGGACATCGAGGCTGGCATGGGCAGCGCCGACGAGGCCGATGGCCGGTGCGTGCAGCTCCTTGTTTGACTTTGCATGCGTCCGGTGTTGTTGCTTTGTTTTTGCTGTTACAATGAGCAAGTTTGCGTGTGCCTGGGTGGAGAGCATGGTGCAACGTGTGCTGGCTGCTGATAATGCCTGCCTGTGTGTCACCTTGTCGCTGCCGCAGAATGCTGGGCGAGGCGGAGGAGGAATGGGAGGAGTGGTCGGAGGAGTGGGAAGGCGACCCACTCGAGTACAAGAGCTTCTGGGCATCGCGCTTGCGCAGCATCTGCGGGCGTTCCTTTGATGACTTGCTGCAGCAGAAGCAGCAGGACAACCGCCACCTGGACTACGACGAGGATGTGCTGGTCAGCGAGGTGAGGCAAGAGCGTCAGCCGGTTCACAGCGGGCGTGCCGTGTGGCGCAAAGATGCTGCCTTTTGTGCAGACTGCACATGTGCATGCGGCCACTGACTATCCCCACCACTCCCGCATCCTACTTTATCAATTGCTGTGCAGCTGGCGGAGCACTGCCGCTCCATCCAGTTCAACAACCCGGAGATTGAGACGACCAGCTTGATCAAGTGGACAGTTGCCATAGTGCGCGGCACTTGGGGCTCGCTGGGGGAGGCCTGGGTGCAGCCTACTGCATAGGCAGCCGCTGGCTGGGAGTGGGTCTGATGGCGTTTTGCGCGCTTAGCAAAGTATGAAGACTGTGCGTGCCAAAATCCCGACTGCTGCAACTGAACCCTCCGCCTGCTGCCTGCCTTGTGCGCAGGTGGCGCGGGGGTGGGACCATCAGGAAGGCAGGTACAAGTGGCCGCCGCCTGAGGCAGCGTTAGATGTGGAGGTGCCGCACAACCGCCGGCAGGCCGCTGGGACGCTTGTGCAGGTGGGGATGCTGAGGACACTGTAATGTACTTGCCAGAACTGGTTGAACACACCAGGCTTGATGGGTGGAATCAAGCAGGTTGGCGTGGGCGCTTGCTCAGTACACCTCTGGTGCTTGTTTCAAACAAGTTGCGGCAAAGCGTGCACTCTGCCCATGCTTTGCCAGCTCAGCGCATACTGACACTGAGCTGTGTACATCCCAGGCTGCCAGGTACTGCATCCCGTACGCTCCATTCCACCCAATCAAATGCAGGGGCAGCAGCAGCCGCACCCGGCGGCTTTCCTGAGCGCACGGCAGGCTGCTGCTGGAGGCGGCCCAGAGCCGCCCCCAGAAGCGCCGGCAGAGGGGCAGGCTGCGGAGGACCGCTCGGCTGACGATGTGGTTCGAGACAGCTATGTGAGTGGTTCAGCAGCAACTCTTGCTAGGCTTGGCAAGGAGCGTATGCTCTTGCGTGCACGTGTGTGAGCTGGGCTTGGTCTGACGCATCGACACGTGTCAATTGCTGTTCTTCATTGTGCTCACCCCACCTGTTCGCTCTGCTTTATGTGCAGAGGCAATTCACTGGCTTGAGCAGCATGCTGTCCAAACTGCTGAGCGAGCATGGCACGCCATCGGCAGCCGCTGCCGTGGCGCGTGCGGCTGCATGCAGGGCGGCAGCGGCAGCTGCCATGGAGGCAGGCGACGAGCCTGCCGCCCTGGAGCATGCGCTTGATGCAGCCGTGCATGCGGCGGTGGCTGCCGGCACCGTTCTTCGGGTGAGAGCTGCGTGCAATGGCAGGCAGCGGGGTACCTGGGGCTTTCATGGGCATGCCACTGCGCACTGGGTGCTTTTAGCAAGCTGCGAGTATCGAATAAGCAAGCAAGTGCTCCACTGCTCGCGCTCTGTAGGGCAACGAGGAGCAGGAGGAGCCAGGGCAACCGACGGGCTCGGCACAGCAAGCTGCGGTGCGCTGTTGCGGACAGCCCCAGCTGCTGGCCGGATTGGCTGGCATCGTTTTATGTGCCGTATGAACGTGTGTGCCTTTGTGAATCGCATCCAGTTAGCAGGTGGGGTGTGCTTCAATGGAGCATGCAAGCATTCAGCAAGCAAATCAAGTCACTCACCACCTCTTGGGCCTCTGCTGCAGGATACGTCTGGCGACATCCTCTCCCAGATTCACGTGAGCTTGTGACACTGGGATGGAGTCGAGTTGCAATGCATGCTGATCTCGGTGTTCGTCCCATCCTTTTAGGCCAAGCTAGCTAATTCCAGATTGGTTTTTGCTCTGCACCTGCAGTTGAAAGGAACTGCATACTGCAGCAGCCTGCGGGACGGGATGGCCAGCCACCCAGCCCCACTGGGTGTGAGTGTGATGCAAACCGTGGTCCGCGCAAATGAGCATGTTGGTGCGGCAACCACGGCTGCTCAGAGCGGCAGCCAGCTGGATGCCGCGAACCGCTCGCTGGCGGCGGCGGTGCACATGACGTTTGCTGCCGTGACCTGCCTAGAGGTGGGTGGGATGTTGGGTGTTGGAGTGGTGGGTGAGATGTTGGGTGTTGGAGTTGGAGCCGTCTGCCAGTGCCGCAGAGCTGATGAAGCAGGGAATAATGTATCAGTTCTATGTGCTCCCTCGATTCTGCAGAATTGAATGCATATGTTCTTTTGTTCGTTCATACTTGCAGAGACTGGCAGCCCAGCCGCCTGCACAGCTGGCTGTGGCCGGGCGCCAACAGGTGGCGCAGCAGCCGCAGCTGCCGGCAGCCCAGCCGCTTGCACAGCTGGCTGTGGCAGGGCGCCAGCAGCAGCAGCAGCAGCGGCGCAATTACGGCATGCGTGGTGTCGCCGAGCGCGGCAACGGCTGGGATCTGACCGTTGACCTGTTGCCAGTGGTGAGTGATGCTTGGATGTAGGTGGCTCTCTATGTGCGGCGGCAGCTTGCTTCAGGCAGCTCCATATTACCGTCTGCTGTGTCATTCGGAGCTAGCTTGCCTGCTTCATACATCAAGCGGCTTACAGACCTTGGGTCTGTCTCACTGTTCCTCGCCATTGCAGTACGACCGCCTCCTGTACATCAGCGGTTTCCAGCAGGCGGCCCTGGCTGCCGTGGCGCACGACCACGCCCGCGTGTGGCGGGCACTGCACCAGGCCGGGTGCGGCGCGCTCACGCCGCCGGCGCAGCTGCTGGCAGCGGTAGAGAAGGTTCCGGCTTCCGAGCTCAACTTCCCTGTACATGAGTATACTGCTGGTGGAGCGACACTGCTGGTGGAGCTGGCAGACAGCAGCCCGCAGCAGCTGCACCAGCGTCTGCAGCCGCACAGGCTGAAGCTCTACTATGTACAGCAGGAACAGGCGGCGCTTGCGGCTGCCCAGCAGGCCGCGGCAGGGCGCCAACAGGTGCCGCCGCCGCAGCAGCAGGCAGCGCCGGCGGTTGCGCAGCAGGGCGCGGCAGGGCGTCCGGCACCCGCTGCCGCCCAGGCGGCTTCACAGCAGGCCCCATCAGCAGCAGGCGGCGGCAGCCTGCGGTTTGCTGGCGCAGCAGCGGGCCCCGCCACGGCGGCCGGCGTGGCGCCGGCAGCGCGGCCGGCAGCAACGCGGCGGTCCAGACAGGCGCCAGCAGCAGCAGCAGCGGCTCCTGTCCTGGACTACCTGCCACTCAAACAGCACGTCTCCGACAGCCAGTTCAGGGCGGTGGTCAAGCGGCGGTTCAATTACATCAAGAACGTAGTGCTGCAGCGCAGCCAGCGCGGTCTGGAATGCAACTTGACGGCACTGCACAACGCTGTGGTGGACCAAGGCGGCTACGTGGAGGTATGTGCGGGATGGAAGGCTTTGGGTTTGCAAGCAGCACGCACCACATCACTGTATATTCGGCACTGGTACTGCGCTGAACCTGGACAGCATTATGACTGAGCCTGCCCGCCCCCCCGCACACTGCTGGTCGGCATCCACGCCTGCCTGCCTATTGGGGTTGCCTGGGCGTTGCTGAGTAGCCCATTTGCCCCACCCTTCCCCGCTCACATCTCCCGCCCAACCCCTTGCGTCATCGGACCACCTGCTTTTGCCAACAGGTATGTCCCCGGCCTGCATGCGCGTAATCGGTGGCCAGTTGGCGCTTGCATATGAAGCGCAGGGAAGCAAAATGGCATGTTCCCAAAAGGAACTGTATGGGAGCTGCTTGTGCTGTTGCCTAGCACTGAGCGGTGATGAGCCAGGCTATTCACGCTGCCGCTCGCAGCAAGCGCGCTCCCCTTTTGCTTGATCTGCATGGCTGCACACCCCTCCCTGATCCACCCGTCTCATCACAGGTTTTGGCAGCACGGGATGAGTGCGAGCGATTTTACCAAGCAGCCGTTGCAATGCGGGAAGCTGGGAAGCTGGAAGGCGGCCCCGCAGAGTTCTCCACAATGGCGCGCCGTCTGCACGCGGTGTACCAAACGTATGTGAAGCCGCTCCTGGACCCAGCAATTCTGACGGCGGCAGGAATTGAGCTGAGCCGCAGGCGGAAGTGGTGATTGATTGACAAGCCTGAAATAAATTGTCTGCAATGTCACAGCAGCCGTGTGTGAGCAATGCCTGTGAAGGATAGAACGGATGGGGCCAGCATGCCAAATGCAGCGGCGCAGCAGGCATCGTCGCCGCCGGTCCGCCGCGCTCCTCTGGCACCACGCTGGCACTTGTCCGGCCGGCCGACGACAGCACAAGCGCCTCGCGGACTTCATTGCCGTTCGTTCAACACCATTGTGGGCAGCCAGCGAAGGTCTTCCGTGTCGGGCCGTCTGGAGCCGCTTGCTCGGCGCTCAGGTGAACCCAAGCGCACTAACGCCGGTTCGCGTATACGCCCCAATTGGCTGCTGGTAAAACATCCGTCGCCCCACGGTTCAACCCTAGGTTTTCCACAGGCCTGCCCTCCGGCACCTCCAGCAGGCCCTCCAGCTGCCCAACAGCACCTGTTCGGCCTTCAAGGATGGTCAGGTGCACGCACTGCGGCGAAGCCTACTCAGGCGGCTGCTGGCGGCGCCATCCCGTCACCCGCAAACGCCTCTGCGGTGCCTGCCGCCAATTTTACGACAGACGCCAGCGGCTGCCAAGCCCCAAAGTGCTGCAGCAACGCTGGCGCCGCAGTGAAGTACGCATGCAGGTCCAGCAGCAGGCCGCTGCGCCATCGCTGCAGGCCGCTGCGCCGCCGCCACCGCCAGCGAGCAGCGCCGGCCTGGCGCCTCTATTAGCCGCCGACTCGCGGCCAGCGTGGGAGGCCATGCAGCCCCGATACCCGCCAGGTGAGGGCTCGAGTGCAGTGCGGTTGGGTGGCCAGCCAGTGGGGCCTATGACTAAGATTAGCAAATCAGGGTGGCTGGCACGCACCCGACCCACGCGCCCTGGACTTGGACTTGAGCCCTATTTGCTAAGATGCTCTGAGGCCGAACAGACTCAAAGCACCCCTTGGTCACCACCACCCAATGCTGGCCGCCTCTCTCTGATGCAGGTCAGCTGGACGGTGCCGCCGGCAGCGCAACGCAGCAGCAGCAGCAGCAGCAGGCAGAGCCGCAGCCGCACGAGGAGCCGGCGGAGGCAGGGGCACCGCTGGCCAGTGGTGGGCAGGAGGAGCGCTGCTCGCACTGCGGCGCCACCTGGTCCTCCAGCGGCAGATGGCGTCGCAACCCCGCCACCGGTGACCGGCTGTGCAATGCTTGCTGCGTGTACCTGGACAGGAACGGAGAGCTGCCAGAGGCTGAAGTGCTGGAGCAGCSCCCGCGCCGCAGCGCAGCAATGCAGCGCGCAGCTGCTCGCAGGCACCAGGCGGGCGGCCGGGGCCAGCAGCAGGCTGCCCCGCCGCCGCCACCTGTGAGCAGCACGGGCCTGGCASCGCTGGARGACGCCAACTTGCAGCCGGCGTGGGAGGCCATGCAGCGCCGATACCTGCCGGGTGAGGCCTGGAATGCAGGGCGGTTGGATCGCCAACCAGTGGGGCCTATGACTAAGATTAGCAAATCAGGGTGGCTGGCACGCACCCGACCCGCACACCTGGTCACCTTCAAACCTGGAATCCAACTGTGGCAACCAAGCTGCTCCGGGGCCAGGCACAAAGCACCCCTTGGTCACCACCACCCAATGCTGGCCGCCTCTCTCTGATGCAGGTCAGCTGGACGGTGCCGCCGGCAGCGCAACGCAGCAGCAGCAGCAGCAGCAGGCAGAGCCGCAGCCGCASGAGGAGCCGGCGGAGGCAGGGGCACCGCAGGCCAATGGTGYGCAGYAGCGCTGCTCGCACTGCGGCGCCACCTGGTCCTCCGTKAGTTGGCGTCGCAATCCCGCCACCGACGAGTGGCTGTGCAATGCTTGCGGCTTGTACCTGTACAAGAACAACAAGCTGCCGGGCGCTAAAGTGCTGCAGCTGCGCCCACGCCGCAGTGCAGGCGGGCAGCGCGCAGCTGCTCACAGGCGCATGGCGGCCCAGCAGCAGGCCGCCGCGCCGCCGCCYCNGCCGCCGCCACCCAGCGCCGGCCTGGCACCGCTGGACGACGCCAACTTGCAGCCGGCGTGGGAGGCCATGGAGCGCCGATACCTGCCGGGTGAGGCCTTGAATGCAGGGCGGTTGGGTGGCATGCCAGCGGGGCTATTCAGATCTGCAAATCAGCTGGCTGGCATGCACCCGACCCTCACGCCCTGGACTTGGGCTTGAGCCCTGTTGGCTAAGATGCTCTGAGGCCGAACAGGCTCAACGCGCCCCCAAGTCATCACCACCTTATAATGGCTGCCCGTTTCTGATGCAGGTCGGCTGGACGGTGTCGCCGGCAGCGCAGCGCAGCAGGAGCACACCGCCCGCGGCAGCGCAGAGCCGTTGGGCGGCCCTCCACACAAGCGGCGGCGGGCTGCCGGGCCACAGCAGCAGCAGGGGCAGCAGCAGCAGCAGGCAGAGCCGCAGCCGCAGGAGCCGGCGGAGGCAGGGGCACCGCTGGCCAGTGGTGGGCAGGAGGAGCGCTGCTCGCACTGCGGCGCCACCTGGACCTCCTGCTGGCGCCGCCACCCCGCCACCGGTGACCGGCTGTGCAGTGCTTGCGCCATGTACCTGGACAGGAACGGAGAGCTGCCTGGCGCTAAAGTGCTGGAGCTGCGCCCGCGCCGCAGTGCACGACTGCGTGTTGCTGCTCGCAGCCGCAAGGCGGGCCGCCAGGGCCAGCAGCAGGCTGCCGCGCCGCCGCCGCCGCCAGCGAGCAGCACCGGCCAGCTGCCAGCATGAGAAGCTTTTGGGTTGTTCTCTTCTGCACGGACGCCACCCCTGCTTGTTTGTTGGCATGCCTGCCTGCGTGCCGCTTCCCTTTGCGGCCATCACCGACCGCCCTCGCCGCCCCCGCCGAGGGCCCCACAGCCCATGTCCAATGCACAGAACTCAGCGGCAAAAGCTGCAACACAAGCAATTGAGAACTGGCGTGCAACGTGGTGGCACAGCACAAAATGAGAGATGCCTTGCACAAAATACAATTATAAATGGGCGGCGCCGGTGGCGATCGTGGCACTGCCGGCCGAAAGCGGCACCCCTGCCTGCACAGGGAAAATATCCAGATCGCCGGCAGTGCTACCGTTCAGGGTGTTCACGAGCCGTTGCGCTAACCCTCCCAGTGGGCGCCCAAGGCAGCGCGCCTACAGTCGAACCCTTCGAGATCCTCCGAGGAGAGCAGCAGGCAGCCCTCCACTCCTCGACGCAACCAGCCGGCAAGCAGCGTCGCAATCTCACACCAGAAGCAGACAGGGCCGGCCGCAGCGCCGCCGCCGTCGCCGCCATAGCTGCTTTCGAACGGCCCTGCCCTGCTCCTGCTGCTGCTGATGCCAAACACTGCACGAGTAAGTGGGCCATTGCCATCGCTGGTCAGCAGTGAATGCAGGTGCAGCCACACGGACACAGCATGCCTTTGCAGCCTGCCGCGGCGACGAGCCACCAGCGGTGACGGCATGCAACCAAGAGTTGACTCGGACTTGTGCAATGAGCATTGAGCGCTCCTCCACTTGGTCCTGGCTTACCACCAATGGCACAGCGACCGGGCTGGGCGGCTGCAGGCGGTGCTGCTGGCCTTGGCAACGCTTGCCCTGGCCGCAACCAACCTGGTCTTCGCCGCCTTCTGCATGCGACACAGGTGGGGCACCGGCGACGTTGTTGCTCAAGCAGCTGACTGCAAGCTGCATGCAAGTCTTACCATGAGCATAGGGCTCAGTTCTTGCACCTTGCCTGCCCCGCAGGACGGCGGTCCTGACCTTCTGCCGGCTGGCCCTGTTCGCCTCCCCTGCCTGGCGCAAGGTGTGGGACGGACCAATCGCATCCCTGCTCTTGAAATGCCCATGCCAGCGACGCCCACCAATGCGTGCGTTGGAATCATGGTCAACGTGTATCTTACACGGCTTCACCTGAACTGCCCGCCATCTACCTGCCGGCCCCCTCATCTCCCTGCCCCGCAGACCCTGCCGCCCTTGCTGCTGGGCCGGGCCGCCCAGCCAGGCTGGCTGGGTGCCCTGCGGGACACTGTGCATGTCATCACAGGCAAGCGGACACGACGATTGAGGCAGGCAGCAGTGCATGAACGAAACTCAGTTGCACAGCTCAGCAGCACCGCGCTGCCATTGCTTCCCCACCACAGGCACCCGGCTGCTGCTGGTGGCTGTGGGAGGCGCAGCTGTGCCCCTGCCGCCAGCCGCCACCGTGGCCGTGCAGCTGCTCCTGCTGCACCTCAGCAGCCCCGCCCAAGTGTGCTGCGCCGCACAGGTGAGGAAGTGCAGCAGCCAGGCTGTAGAGTGCAATGTGCTGCCCAAGTGCTATGCGTGCGTCTGCGTGCGTCTGCTGGTGCACATGTTCCATGCTGATTATGTTAACCAACTGCACCATGGTGCACCACCAATTCCTGCACCGCAGCTTTTGGTGGATGCTTTGACAGCGCGGCGCATGGCTGGACTGGCGGCAGCCGTCGACTGTGTCACGCTGCCTGCTCAGCTTGTGGTCGCCATTGCTGACAACAGCTTTCCCCCTGGTGAGGGGTGCATCGCAAGCTGATGCCCAGGGTGCAAAAGGCTGTAAGAGAGGACGTTGCTGTCTTGCATTGCGGGCACTAACCGTCCCTTGTCTTCAACACCTGCTCACAGGCCCCACCTCGCGGCCACAGCCAGCAGCAGTGTGCACCGCCGTGCTGCTGTTCATGCAGCTGTCACTGGGCCTGCTGCTGCCGGCGCTGCTGGCTGCCCACACGTGGCGCCCGGCAGCAGCGAACGGCTCTTCTGACATTTTGGCCATGCCGCGGGTGGCGCATTTGCAGGTGAGAGGATCGCAGCAGCTGGCTGGCGTTGCCTGCAATTCTGTGCACCCTGGACAGGCGACTGTCACTTTGCATCTAAGCTCTGCCGGCGCTCAAAACCGCCCACGGACCACCAGCCATTCCTCAAACTCCTTCCCCCTTCATCTCAGCACCTGGCGGCGCCGCACATTGCATTCCTGCGGACCCTGCACAACAGCATCGCCTCGGGAGTGAGCAAGGGCGCCATGGCTGCCGATGCCACGGTGCATGCCCTGCTCAGCAGCAACAGGGTCAGAAGAGCCATGGCTGCCTACTGGGTCTATTCGCTCTGCTGGGTGTTCTGCAAGCGCCTGGCGGGCATCTATGCCACATGCTGACGTCCTCCTGCTTGCAAGGTGCCAATGATGCCACACACATGTAGAAGCCCGCTTTGCTTTCATGTTCATCTCTTCCCTGCTCTGCACTGCTCCACCATCTATTTGGTCACATGATGCCGGCTGCCAATGTAAACACAGACGCTGTCATGTACAACATCACTGTTAGAGCTGGAGATGGATCAAATCGCCAACCTGCCTATCGCTGCGGCTGGCCCGCTGTCTCTGCCAGCGGTGGCGCCGCTACTACGCTCGCGCGCTGCAGGCGGCACGCCTGGATGGCTCGCTCTGCTGCGTCTGGGCCTGGCCGGCTGCGGAAGTCGGGCTGCAGGCCTTCCCGGTCAATGTCAGTGCCATTGGGAGTCACATACTTGCCAACTGTGAGCACCAGGCCGGAGCCGTCTGACAGCTCATACACGCTCTGCAGAGCAAGGGGCAGGCAGGCAGGCAGGCGGCAGCAGGTCTGTGGCAGGCCTTGCGCACTGATGGTTGCTGATGGCAAGGCACATGCTGGGTGTCGTGAGTCACGCGGCCGCTGCGTCTCGTAAGTCGCCGCCCTGCCTCTTCACTCGCAAACCACCCCGCCTCACACCACCCCACCACCGCACCTGAATCAGCCCCTTGCCATACGTGCGCTTGCCGGCCAGCACCGCGCGGCAGTTGTCCCGCAGCGCCCCCGCCACAATCTCGCTGGCGCTGGCGGTGTGGTCATTGACCAGCACCACAAGTGGGGCTGAAGAGGGGAAGGGGAGCGGAAGGACAGGGGGTGGTGGCATTGGCGCGGCGTCAGCATGACTAGTAGCACACCCGTTCCCACGCCTAGGCCCATGCAGCGAAGCATGTGGGCATGAGGCACTTGCAGCTCAGCAAGTGGACACCCACAGGCGCCAGAGCCACACAGCCCACCTGTCGTGGCTGCGGGGCCGGGGGCGGTGATGGGTGCTGCTGAGGCCACCACCCGCCCCTCTGTGCGCACCACCAGCGCGCCGCTATCCAAGAACAGGCGAGCCACCTGGCGGGAGAGAGGGGCAGGTGGGAGGGAGCAGAGGTTGGCAGGCATGGCTGGCCGACCCTGACTGGCGATTCCAGGGTGGCTGCTATGCCGGCAGCGCCTCACAGCAGCATCGCTGCACAGCACAAACTGCAGCAACCAGGGGGCGTCACTGGCTCCTCCCACCCGCACCTCGACGCCCTCTGTCACCAGGCCGCCGCGGTTGTCCCTCAAATCCAGCACCAGCCGGTCGGCACCCGCTGCCTGCAGCCGCTGCACCGCCGCCAGCGTGTCACGCTGCGGAAGGGCGGAGCACGCAGGGCAGGACAGAGGTGCTGATGTTTGGCAGCAGCTGCGAGGGGAAGCAAGGCTGCGAACATGCCAGGATGGCTGCAACAATGCTGTGGTGCCCACTTGTTGCGCAGAATGCCCACACCAACCCACAGTGTCTCTGCCCCGGCGTGGAACTGGCGCCCAGCCTGCACCCACCTGCGCCCGCGCGTTGAAGCTGGACAGCTTGATGACCCCCAGCCGCTCGCCGCCGCTGCCGCTCTCCAGCCGAGCGTCCACGGGCGACTGCACCACCCGCACCGGCCGCTGCAGGGACACCTGCTGCACGCTGCCGTCAAACTTGCGCACCTGCGTGTGTTCAGGTAGGGGGTTGGGGGAGGCAGGTTACGACCATAGGCAAGCCGTGGCGTGCTGGTGCAGCACGGCCATCACACTGCACTGGCACACCACAACAGTAAATCATCATCAGCAGCAGCAGCAGCGGCGGCGGGCAGCGCCCCTTGCCTTGAGGCGCACAGCCGGGTTCTCCAGGCCCAGCCCCTGCTGCTGCCCCTCCTGCCCCTGCAGCAGGCTGGCCACTGCAAAGGGGCTCTGCCCCGCCAGCTGCTGCCCATCTAGCTCCAGAAGTTGGTCGCCCTGCTGCACGCCAGCTGCCTCTGCTGCCGACCCGCTGATCAGGCCCAGCACCCACACGCCCTCCCCGCTCGCTGTGCTGCCCACTTCGCGCCCCTCGGGCAGCGTCAGGCCCTGCGGGTGGGCAGGCAAGGGAAGGCGACGGGTTAAGAGGGAGGCCGGCTCTACATTTGCAGCCCCATCTGCTGGGTCATGCGCGCTCAACCAGCAGCTGCACGCTGGGCTGTGGGCTTGATGTCAATGCACGCAACCCGGCTGGGCCGGCAGTCCTGCTCACCGTTTTGGTGGCAAACTCCTCTGCCGTGCCCAGGTTCAGGCCCACGCCGCTGACATCGTACCTGTGGAAAAAGCACGACAGGGGCTGACAGTTTCCTCAAGGGTGAATTAGAACGGCAGCAATAGCAGAGCGCAGTGCCTGCCGGCTTGCATGCGGCTGCTGTGGCACCACTGCACCCGGCGCTTGCGATGCCAGCCCCAAAGCCCAGCCCTCACTTGAGCATGGCACGGAAGTCCTCCGGTGAGATGAAGCGCGTGTAGGGGTCACGCAGCGCGGCCAGCAGCTCTCGAATCGTGCTGCGAGGAGGGGAAGCCATGGTGGGGCTGAGTGAGCGGAACTTGCAGACAGTGCGGTTTGGACACCACTGCATCTCCTGCAAGGCTAGCTCCTTCGAGAACAGCCCGTCAGTCCAATTGCCCAGCCACCCAACCTCATCATCTGTCCATCCCAGACATACCTGTAGGCAGCCGCCCGGTCGCGCAGCGGACGCGCAAGGGCCTCCTCTTTCAGCCGCTGCCACTGCTGCCGGTCGTAGCCTGCGCTGCGTGCATCCGAGAAGTTGGCCTCAACCACCTCGCACACCTCCTGCACCAGCTCACGAGCCGCGGCCGCGTCCTCAGGGTTGCCTGGCCCGCCCTGCAGAGGCCGGCAGGTGAGGCGTCATACTGGGCAGTGATGCAAGGGCTGCCCACACGCATGCATGTGCCCGTTCAGTGGCCAACCTGGGCACCCCCCGGCAGCTCACCAGGGAGGCGGCATCGCGCACAGCACCCACAGCGCCGTCGACCTTGGCCTCCACTTGGCGCACAAGCTGCAGCAGGGCGTCTTCGGCTGCGGAGGCCTGCACGGCCTCGGGTGCTCCAAGGTGGAGGGCCAGCGCCGCCGCCAGCGCCGCCACCGCCCGCAGCGCTGCCTCCGCGGTGCGCTGCAGCGTCAGCTGCGCCGCTGGCACGCCATCTAGAGAATGGTGGGCAGGCCGGCTGCATCCCGCAGCCTGCCGCTGCAAGGCCGCGCACAGGGCTGTCAGCGGCGAGCGGGCTGCTCCTGCGCGCGGCCTGGAGTGCTGCCTTGGCGATCGCAGCACCGCCGGAAAGAGGCTGCGCTCCATCGCGGCCAGCTGCATAATTTTGGCTGCAGGCTTGGCTCGCTGGCGGCCCCGGCGGTCCTGAGTGCTCGGCCGACGCTGGAGGAAGGCTCACAGATTAGATGGTGCGCTGCCACTAAGCCGATGCGAGGCACAGGTGGCGGCACATCGTGATGGCGGCGACGGCTGGCGCATAGGGGAACGGCCTTTCGCGGCCTCCAGAGCTGCTCCAGTGTCTCACTGCTGCACCACCCTTGTCTTCCAATCACCTTGTAGTGCTCTCCTCGAATTAAAATAACAGGTAGCAGGGTGGGCGCCACGTGTCAGGCAGCGCTCGCCGACAGTGTGTAGGGGGGCAGGGTCTCGGCAATGAAAGCGGTGCAGCATTCGTTGGGTGCATGCGGGGCTGCAGGGCGGGGGAAAAAGCAAAACGCGCATTGGTGCAGGGTGGCAGGTACTAGGTGAGGGGTGCAGACGCTAAAAAATGGGCGCCGACAATTGGACCGAGGTGGCCGGGGGTGGGGAGTGGGGAGAGAGGCCGCGCCGGGGGACATGGCATGCTGAGGCCCGGCGGCGGCTGGAGGAAACAATAGCGAGACACCAAGTGCCGGTGGGGGAAGAGTCGGGAGGGCGGAAACAAATGGCAGGGGGGGCGGGCAGGTTGGGCAAAACACAAACCAAGCAATCACAGGACCGGGACGCGGGGCGCCTGGTGCAAAAATCGGCGCCGGGCAGAGCGGGTGAGACAGAGGGGCAGGCGGGCGCAGCTGGGGCCGCCTAGGGCGGGGCGCCCGCCTGCCGGGGAGGTGCTGCCCTCGCGGGCCACAACACAGCAGGGGGAAGGGGGAGCGGGGAAGAGACAAAGGGGTTGGGCGCGCATGGGTTGCGCCGCCCCTGGCTGGGGTGGCAGCCGCGGAAATCGCGTAAGCGGCTGCCCTGGGCAAGAGGGTGGCGGAGTTGGCAAAAAGAGGGTGGTGGCGCGCCCAATCAGCGGGCGCGCGATGCAGGCGCTGCGCTCATGTGGGGCCGTCTGGGTGGCGGCCCCTGCAGCAATGCGGATGAAAGGTAACGAAAGGGGGGTTTGGCTGCTGCCGCGGCTACTCGAGAGCCGGGGCAGCGGCATGGATCACGGGCGGGGGGGCCGGCGGAGGGGTCAAGGCATGGGCTGCGCATCGCGCATGAAAGGTCAGTGCCGGCGATTGTCTGAAATGAGGGGCTTGTATGTATCGATGGATTGCTCGGCGGCGCGCGCCGGGCTCTGGGTTCCTCGTGTTGGTCCCTCCAACACGTGTTGGAAGGATGAGCCGCTACAGCGTTTCCGAGCGGCTGGGCTTCTGCTTCTTGCGCGTGCCACCTGCACAGGTGTGAGCAAAGGGCATGGCAGGGTGAGTGGCAAGGTAAGTGGCAGGGTTGAGGAGCGAGCTGCAGGTTGCACAGTCCGGGACAANCTCCCCCTGGAATGCAGCTCTCCCTAGGAAAGCGCAGGCCCGTTGCAGCAGGCTGGGCCCTACCTGAGGGCCGAGGGCTGGCGGTGCGCTTGTGTCCGTTGGATGTGCCAGGCACGGCAGGGGCTGCCGCGGCGGTGGGGGCAATCGGGGCCACGGGAAGCGCGGATGGCAGGGCGGCTGCAGCCTTGTCGCGAGGCGCAGCTGCCGGAAGCGGCGGCGCCTGCGGCATGCGCACATCCACAGGTGGCAGGGCGGCCAGACTGCTGGCGGCTTGCCCACCGCTGCCCAGGCCGCCGGGGGGCGCCAGGTCCAGGGACAGGGTGGTGGAGGCGACCAGGGGCGGTGGCGCTAGGGCTGCGCCTGGTTGCAGCAGCGCGGCCCAGGCCGGCAGGGCGCCCGCCAGCTGCAGAGCAGAGGTGGGTGGAGGGCCAGCAGAGTGAGTGCTCCCTGCCATGCATATGTGACCAGCTTGAAGAAGGTCAGGCAAAGACATGCCGGTGGCGGCGGTTTGGCCGCCCACACCGCACCGTGTGCTCCCATGCCACTCCCACTCCACTCCCCGCCGCCGCCCACCTGAGAGCTCATTGCCTGCTGCATGTTGCTCAGCGTCTCCAGGCCAGGCAGCGCGGGGCCCATGCCCATGCCCATGCTGCTCTGCGGCGCGCCCCCCGAGGAGGGCTGCCCCGGCAGCGAGCCCAGCCAGCTGGCTGACAGGCCCAGCTGCTGCCCAAACTGGCCCTGCACGCCGGGCATGGCCGGCGGCAGCTGCGTGTACGTCTGCTGCATGATCAGCTGGTGCAGGCCGGCCTGCGATGGGCAGGGGTGGAGGGCGGGGCAAGCGTGGGGTGTGCACATGCTGGCAGCAGGCAGGCGGCGCATGCTCGTCCAGTTGCATGCTTCACAAGCCTTCCAGCAGAGCATCACAGTGCATGCTGCCAAGTCTGAAGCCCAACAAGCTCACCGCCTGCAGCGCCTGCATGGCCGCCTGGATGGCGCTGGCGTGCACCGCCTGCGCATCCACGCCCGGCGGTGCCTGCAGCGGCGGCGGCGGCGGCGCCTCCTCGGCGCCCACCGCTGGCGGGCCTGCCTCTGTGGGCTGAGCATCCAGGGGTGCGGGCTCGCCGCTGCCGGCGTCTGGGGCGGCGGCTGGCTGCTCCGGCTGCTGCGCTGTGGGGTGGGCCTCAGCCAGCTTGG
>JADXDR010000050.1:205139-256939 GCA_025026875.1 Chlorella ohadii | reverse complement strand
GCTGCCGTTGCCGCCGCTGCCGTTGCCGCCGCTGCCGTTGCCGCCACTGCCGTTGCCACCTGAGTGCGGGTTGCCGCCGCTGCCATCCTTCTCGTTGCTGCCCCGCCCCGAGCTGCCGTTGACATGGGGGTGCAGCTTGGAGCTGATGCCATTGCCGTTGGTGTGGCCGTTTGTGTGGCCATTGGTGTGGCCATTGGTGTGCCCGTTGGTGTGGCCTGCAGAGCAGACAGCAGCAGAAAGGCAAGGTCAGAAGCAATGCATGGTGCGGCTTAGCCGTACAGTACAACCCCTGGGAACCCAAGCACCGAAAGCAGCCATTCTCTCCCCAGTGCCTTACCGTTGCCATGGCCGTTGGGGTGCACGCTGCCATTCATGCTGCCGTTGCCGGTGGGGTTGCTGCCAGAAGCCTCCCCCAGGTCTGGGTGGCCGCGCTGGGGCGAGTTGCTCTTGCGGGCAGCCTCCTCCCCGCTGCTGCCGTCGCCGCCACTGCCCACCATCGGCTGCGCAGACGGAGGCCCCTGGCCAGGTACCGCTGCTACTGCAGGCGGCGCCCCACCTGCCTTCAGCTGCACCTGCTGCTGGTGCTGTTGTTGCTGCTGCGGCTGCTGCTGCTGTGGCGGTTGCCGCTGTTGCTGCGGGGGCAGCGGCTGCTGCGGCTGCTGCTTCTTCACGGCTGGCAGGGGTGGGTGGGCCGGCGGCCCTGGCGGCGGAGCCATGGGCGGCATCGGCAGGCCGCTCAGTGCGCCAAACAGCTGGGCTGCGGCAAGCACGGCGGGGTCGGCCACGCCAGACGCGGCTGCCGTGCTGGCAGGGCCCCAAAAGGACTGCGGCATATGCGTGGCGCCGGTGGTTGGGAAGCAACCGGTGACAGCGGCCAGGGCGGCGGCAGCGGCTGCTGCGTTGGAGCCGTGCATGCCCAGCCCCAGGCTGGCCAGCAGGTTGGGCGTGGATGCACTGGCGTGCAGCTGCAGGAGAGTAAGGGCAGGGAGGCAGTGAGGATCAGCAGGGCTAGGGGCCCAGGTAGGGATGGGGCGATGCAGCTGCAAGTTGCCCTGGTCTGGCAAGCAAGCCCCCCGCTCTGCTGTTGTACTGCCGGGCACGCAGCACGCTGAGCTGCAACTGGCACGGCCCCCTGCCACGCTAGCTACACCACAAGCAGTGCCCAAGGGCCGCACCTGCTGGAAGGTGGAGGCCGCCAGCGGCTCGTCCATCCCGCTGTCCGCCTCGTCGCTGTCCTGGCGCGGCCGGGCGTTCTCGCGGGAGCACGCGCTGCGGCAGGGAGCCAGGCGGGGCAGGCAGGTGCTCAGAGTGCCGGAGTGGCAGGATGTGGAGGACGAGCAGCACAGCAGGACAGTTGCTCGGGTGGTTGGTTGGGTCCACAACCCGCGTGGCGCCAGGAGGGCGGGGCTGAGCAGGGTGCAGGCCTGCCGACACCACGTGTGTGGCTCTGCCCACCTGTCCTCGCCGTCCTCTCCGTGCACCCTGGGCGGCGGGTGCGGCGGCATGCCGGGCTGGCTGGTGCCCATGCGCTCGGCGCCTATCTGCTGCGCTGTGGCCCCTGCAGGCAGCCCAGGGAGAGGTGCACGAGTGTGCCGGTGTGAAGGGGCAAGCCCTGCAAACCAGGCCAAATATCACCAGTCCAAGCTGGAAGGTCGGCGCACCTCCGTTCATGACGAGATGGTGCTGGTGCTCCGCGCGGTGCTGCTGGCGCGACGTGGCATTGATGGTGGCCTTCACGTTGGCCTGCAGGCGGGGAAAGGGAGGGAGGGAAGGGGGGAGATTGTAGGCCGCCGCACGGCTGCTTGGCTCCAGTGCTCGGGCATGCTTGCCGCAATCTGTGGGCTGGAGCAGTGTGTAACGCGGGCACACAGCACAATTGCATAAGCAGACAGCAGGCAGCTGCCGGAACCGGCAGCGCGCGTACCTGGATGGTGGCGGGGTTGCTCATTGCGCGCAGCATGGCGGGGGTGAGGCCGTAGAATGGGAAGACGCTGGGCGGGCAGGCCTGCAGATGAGGGCGGTGCAGGAGATGGATGTTGGATGACTTGAGCATGCGGAACTGCACCCGGGTCGAGTCCGCAAATCAACACAGCCTGACCTACATGCCATCTGTGTGCGAAGCACATGGAAGCTCACTGCCCCACGCACCTGCAGCTTGGTCTCAATCTCCTTGCCAGCGGCCYCCACCACGGCGGCGGCGGCGGCGGCAGCTGCGGCCGAGGCAGCGGCCGTGACGGCGGCCACCGTGACGTCGGTCACCTCGCCGCCGCTCTTGACCAGGGCCGCATAGTCGGGCAGCGTCTGCGCAGCATGGGGGCGGCCAGGGGCAGGGGTTGCTTAGCAGTGCGGAGCCTGTGGTCTATTTGGTCCATGCCAGGCACGCATGGATGACGATGCAGGCCTTGCGATGCATGGGCGTCTGCACGCTGAACTTGCAATCGCTGCACCCATCGCTGCTGTGTCAGGCAGGCCAGGCAGGGCATCGCAGTCCCACCTGTGTGACCATGCCTTCCAGGTTGCCCACGCCATCAGCGCCAGACGTCTCCGCCTTGCGAGGGTAGGGCTTGGAGGCCTTGCGCTTGGGCCGCGGTGGAGGCACCTCCAGGTCTAGTGGGACGCCGGCTGCAGGGGCAACACAGGGCAGTGGGTGGGGTGGTGGGTCTCACACAGCACCGGGAGCGGCAGAGAGCAGCCGAGGTCGCGAGACCAGGGAGGCCGGGGGTGCCCGTGGCACCAGCCTTGGCAACCCAGCGGCATGCCATTGTATCACGTCGCAAGGCGCCTAGCCCTGGTGCAGCAGGCATGCAGCAAGAGCTGGAGAGCAGCATAGCCAGCCGGCAGCTACCCAGCCGCTCACCAATGGTGGGCGCCAGGCCCGCCTGCACCGCCTTCTGCTGCTTCTCCAGCTTGGAGAAGAACTTCTGGGCGTGGCTGCGGATCTGCACCGCCGTCTTCGTCTTGACGTGGTCTGTCAGGCAGGGGCAGTGGGACAGAGGGTGGGGCAGCGCAGTCAGCAGCGGAAACGGGGAGCCTGAGGCACTATGCGGGGCGCCGGCCCCATGCGCGCGCTGTGCCTGCTGGCCCAGCCCGCCACGCACTCTCTATCTTGCGCCACTGCCGGCCGTGGAGCCGCAGCGCCTCCACAAAGCGCTCGTGCTCCTCATCGGTCCACCGCTCCCGCTGCTTGGTGATGGTGTAGGGCTTGCGGGTCTGCACGAGAGGGGCGGGCGGGCGGCAGTGCGGCGGTTGATCAGCGCCGCGGCGGGGCAGATAGGCACACTGAACGGGGGCAGTTGGCTGGTCGCAGGCGCAGTGGGGTGTGTAATGGAGGGGTGTGAAAGCTGGGAAGGCGGCTGGGCGAGGGCTGGGCGGCGGGCGGGAGGCACTCGGAGCCACGAGTGCGTGGCGCCGAGGGCGCCGGCGGACTGCGGCCGCTCCTGGGATATTGAGGGATTGCTGGCGGCGGCGCCCGCCGACCGCCAATCGGCTTCAATTGCGCTTGCAAGCGACCAAGCGGGGCGGGAGGGCCGGGTTGGCTTGCCTTTTGCTTGGGGAGGCCCGAGTCGCCAGCGTCGTCCTCGGTGCCCGCAGGGTCCGGCGCCCCGACTCCCACTGCCCCTGAAGCCATGCTGAGCGTGTGTGAGGGGCCAGCGAGGGCCCCAGCCACCGCTGGCCAGCGGCCGGTGCAGCAACAGCCCAAAGCTCGCGCTGCAGTCTCAGTTGTCACCAGCAATCGATGGCAGCTCGCTCTGGAGCGCTTGGCGGCGCGTGAAAGGGGATGCACTTTTGCAGCCAGCCCGGGCGCCGACAGCCAAGAGTTCCTTGCATGGCGCACATCGGCTCGATGCTGGCTCCTGCGACCTCCCTGCCCACGTCCATTTGATCTGCAGCATGCCTGGCAGCTTGTGGGACCACTGCGGGGCCCCGGGTTGCGCCCTGCCCCGCCCTGGCACAGACTTTGTCCCCGCCCCGCCGCTGTGCAGCCCTCCCGCCCCTCCCCGCCCCTCAAAATGATCAACAGCACAGAAAGTAGCCGCTTGCAGGTGGTACTGTCGCGCCGAAAGCCGGGCGCAAAAGGCACCAGGCGCAAGGCGGCAAAAWCGGCGCGAGGCGGCAGCCCTCTCAGTGCCTGATCCAACGCACCCAGCTGCCGCCCACTGGCGCGTGCACCGATCAGCCACTGCTGGGCAGCAGGCCAGACTGGGGCATGCCGGATCAACACACTCACAGGTTGATTTCAGGTTGCATGGCCACTGGCTGTGGCATGAGCGGCAAGGCGGCGGCCGGCGGCCAGCCGCAAGCGAYTCAAAATGAAATGGATCAAATGGGCAAGTGCAGGTAGTAATTGTCAACTGGATCAGTGTGGTATGCATTCCTGAGGGGCCGCCAGCCAATGCTCACGCAAGGGCCTCACCCCTGTCAACCAGTGCGGCTGCATTCGTCACTCCTCCTCCTCCTCGGCCTTGCCCTCCGGCAGAGCACCCTCCGAGTGCCGGTGCCGCTCCGCCTCGTGCTGCCGCCGCCCGCCCGGGATCTGCGCGGGTGCATGGGCAGGGGCAACGGGGGTGTGAAGTGCATCACCATCCCCAGCTTGCGACTCGCATGCAACTCGACCAACAGCAACCGACCAGCACTTGCTGCAAATGCATGTGCATGCACCAGCAGGCACATGAGCTGCCAGCATGCAGCCCGGCACCTGGTCAGCGTTGCGGGGCACCCGCCGCTCCAGCTCGTGCAGTGCTGTGCCAATGCGGTGCGTAATGTCGCGCCACACTAGCTTTTGGTCCTCGCCAGCCTGGTTGCACCGGCAGGTGAGGTCCGACAAGTCCAGCGGCTCGCCCACCACGACCCGCACCTGCAAAAGGGGCAAACAAACCTTGTTCACAGCAGACGGCCCCTAAGCAGGCGACTGCAGGGCAGGCAGGTACAGGCAGGCAGCCCACAGTGCAGCATGCCAGGGCCCCCAACACAGCAGCCGCACCTGCTGCCCACTGCGTGGCAGGCGGCCGCGCCTGGGCAGCACGCTGCCCATGCCGCTGTGGTAGAAGGGGAGCACCACTGGGTCCCTGCACGTGGGCAGCACGCGGGGCTGGCCAGTTTGAGATGCTGCTGTGCTCACCGCTGCACGTAAGCTGTGTGCCAAGTGCATCCGCTCTGCACACCGTGATTTCCAGCCCTGCCAACACGGGCCACACTTGCGCTGCATCGCCGCACCTGTCTGTGTACTTGCGCGCGTCGCACACCAGCTTGCCTACGCCCCAGCGCAGCGGCCCCAGCAGCCCAGTGTAGTTGACCTGCATGGGAAGGACCAAGGGGTGCACCACACAGGCACAGCGCATAAGCCGCAGCTGCTCGTATAAGCTGGTCGGCAGCTGGACAACGAGCATCCAGCTGCCCTACATCACGCAACAAGGTGCATGTGCAATAGCTAGCCAGCACCCAGCTGGCACCCCACTCAGCAGCTTGCCTTGCCCTCCGGGAAAATGTGCACCCAGCGGCCTCGCGCCACCTCAGCTGCCACCGCCCGCATGATGGGCTGGTCCGTGCCCGCGCCGCGCTGCACTCAGGAGAAGCAAGTCGCTGGCCAGAATCAAATGTTTGCTCAGCCAGAAGGCGCATATGCACGCTGCAGCCTTCACAGCAGCTCCTCGCGATTGCCACTCAGGAATCAATAGCAGGATGTGCAGCACGCTTTCACAACTGTGGCACCAGCGCGGAGAGCAGCAGCCTCACGAGCAGCAGCCTCACAGACACCGGCGGTCACCTGGATGGGCAGCGTCTTGCCGCTCTGAAAGAAGGCGCCTAGCAGCGTGTTGCGATAGCAGATCTCCTGCAGCATAGCATGCCAGCAGGTGCATCAGCAGCCTGCACCCAGCGAAACGCTCGTGGCCGGGCACAGCATGGGCAGGCACGGGCAGGCACTGAGTTTGCAGCGCTCAGCCCTGCCCATTACTTGCCTTGGCGCACAGGCTCCAGCGATTGCTCAGGTGGCGGTGCTCCGTGAAGAAGAACGAGGCCGGCAGCATGGCGCAGAAGACGGCGGGGTCGTCCGCGGTGCTGCAGCGCGACATCGCATGGGAGCGAACGAGTGGAGTTAGCAAGTGCAATTGCCTGCCCTTCCTTGCCAAGGCAACCGCTTATGCAACGCAAGCAACCCCTCGCAACCCTCACCTGGTGTGGTTGCACACGGTGATGAGGCCGCGCCCCTCCTCGCGGGCCATGGTGTGCTGGTAGAAGGTGTCCAGCCCCTCCTCCACCCGAAAGTCGTTCAGCACGTGCAGCCAGAACTTGGAGAGCAGCGACACCAGGCCCAGCGTCCAGCTGCGGCCCAGCTCGCCCCAGGGCGCTGCCAGCGCGCGCTGCGCAAACAGCGCATCCTCTGGCTCTAGCAGCGAGTCCATTGCCGCACGTCAAAGAGGGAGGAGCAGAGGCTCCAGACGGCTGGCGGCGGCGGCAGGCGGCGGGCGGCGGCACCAACCACCAACCCAAGTGGGCGTGCTGCGTGCGGGGCGCTGATCACGTCCACCCGCGCACGATGGTGAGGGCCGATGGCCCAAGGCGCGAGCAGAGGAGGTGGGAAGAAGGTTGCGCTCGGGGGCGCCCAGAACCGCCCCCAAGCCGGCTGGATGGGTCAGCCAGCTCGTCTGCAGCTGAAAGGCAGCCAATTGGCAAATGTTGGGTAACGCGCCGCCGAAGGAATGGCGCCCCATGAGTGGCGGCATCGAGCCCTGCGCCCTGTCTTTCGTTCTTTCGCTTCCAACACCCGCGATCACCACCCACAACCATGCTATCACTCCTCAGCGGCGGCCTGGCGCGCTCGCTGGCCCCGGCGGCGGCGGTCGGGGCGCTGCAGCTCCTGCGCAGGAGCTTCGCTGCCTCCGCGGCGGCCTGGAGCTCGGCAGCGGAGCCGGCACCGGCGCCCGAGCCCAGCGAGCAGCGGCAACGGCCGGCGGCGGCCTTCAACTTCGCGACGGCTCCCCGCCCTATGGCGCCCGAGCAGGTGCCCGAGGTCGTAGGCTCCGTGCACTCCATCGAGTCCTTCTCCGCCGTGGACGGCCCCGGCGTGCGCTTCCTGGTCTTCGTCCAGGGCTGTGGGCTGCGCTGCGTCTTCTGTAGCAACCCAGACACGTGGCACATGGCGCGCGGTGAGCGAGCGGCGAGCGGGGCACGGTGGTTGCAAGGCCCAGCCTTCAGTCTGCTGCAGCGTCCGTCTGCGATGCTTGGATGCAAGCTGCTGCAGCTGCATGCTGGCGCTCTGCTGGCCCCGGTGCTCCCTGCTAGCGCCGCAACTGCCGCGCTCCCGCCCGCCGCCGGCGCCTTGCGGGGCATCTTGAGCGGGCACCATGTGCCTCCCGCCGGCCTGCCTGCCACACGCTGTTCTAATGCGTCCGCCTCCCTGCCCACCTCTGCTCTGCCTCGCAGGCAACCTGACCAGCAGCAAGGACCTGGCCAAGAAGCTGGAGCGCGTGAAGCCGTACCTGACGGGGCACGGCACCACCGGCGGCATCACCATCAGCGGCGGCGAGCCGCTGCTGCAGGTGCGCTGCTGCAGGGGTAGGGGCAGGCTCGGACAGGTGCTATCACTCTTGCTGCCTCGTGCTTTGGCGTTGTAGCCGCTGCAACATGAGCGCAGGCAGTCTGCTGATGCTGGACATGCGCCCCAACCCAAGCTTGCAAGCGCATGTGACCCACCAATGTGACCCACCACCTGCCCTCCGCCGTACAGCCCGAGTTCACGGCGTCAGTGCTGATGGAGGCGCACGCCCGCGGCCTCACCACCTGCATCGACACCACTGGTCAGGGCCTGAAGCACAGCCGTGAGTGCCACGGGGGTGGTGTGGCGGGTGCGCCTGGGCTGGGCGTTGCATTGACGTAGCAGGTGCAGAGGGGTAGTGTGCCGCTGTGTCCAGTTGCATGCACCCCCTTGCAAACACCAACAGGCTTGAGCGCTGCACCCACCTCGCATCCCGCCCCTCCTGTGCAGACTGGGACAAGGTGCTGCCGCACCTGGACTATGCGCTGTTCTGCATCAAGAGCCCCATCCCAGGTGCGTGCGCCGCTGGGCAGCGGCAGTCAGAGGGCATCGCCGGCCTGCAGCCCACTGAGGCCATGTGCTGGATCGTGCTAAACCTGCTTCATGCCCTCCCTGCTGCCGTGCCGCTGCAGAGAAGTACGAGTGGATCACCAAGCGCAAGATCGGGCCCGCCCTGGGCTTTGTGGATGAGCTGGAGCAGCGCAAGATCCCTTACTGGGTGAGTCTCCTGTGCCGTGCCTGCTGCGGCCGCTGTGCCGCTGCAGCTGGCATGCATGCAGGAAGTGTGCAATGGCCGGCACCAGCTGCCCGCCGACGCGTTGCGCAGCACCGAGAGGAGCTTGCTGCTCACGCCGCCTGCCCCTTTCCTGCGCTGCCTCCCTCTGCCTGCTGCAGCTGCGGTACGTGATGATGGCCGGCAAGACGGACGGGCCGGAGGACATTGAGGCGCTGATCCAGTTCTGCAGCAACAAGCGCAGCATGCAGGCCATCGAGGTGCTGCCCTACCACCTGCTGGGCGTGCAGGTGCGGGCACCGGGGAAGGATTGCGGGGCYGGGGTTGTGCAGGGAGCAAGCACCTGGGTGCAGGCGGAAGCAGTGGCAGTCTTGGCAGCCGCACATCCACCCTCCTCATTGCTGTGCTAGGTGCTCACCCTGGTCCTGCGCCGCCCCTTTCATTGCCCATTGCAGAAGTGGGAGGCCGAGGGCCTGCAGTACCCGCTGACCGGCATGTCCTCGCCCACGCCGGAGCAGGTGCGCGCCAGGGCAGCGCGGGCAGTTGGCGGGCGCAGTGCTGGGTGCTGAGCATCGCTGCATGCTTTGCATCGACATGATTTGTTGTGAGGCACGCTGTGATGCAAGTATCGCTGCCTGCTGACCTGTTGCCCCCGGCCTACCCGCCCGCATCGACCCACGTGCAGGTCAAGTCGTTTGTCAAGGCGCTGACCGATGCCGGGCTCCCAGTGCTGTGCAACAAACTGCACACCGACAGCCAGGACTGAGCGGGCGCGCAGCCCGCCTCAGCCAAGCCTGGCTCTAGCAAGATTGCCGGCCCGCCGGCAGCGTGTGGGGGGCTCCGCTGCCCGACACATCCTTATTGCTGCCTCGGGCCGGCCAGCCACGCAATTCTTTTGGCCGCTCGGCGCCGCATGGGCGCCGCAGGCTTGAACCTAAAATGAACAATGAATGCAGTAGCCCTTCGCCCATCTTTTTTTTCCCGCGAATGTAGTGGTAGCTCATCGTACTGAATGTGCCGCAACAATGCACGTGGCAGCAGCTCCGGCGCCACCAACAAATGACCGCCTGCGCGCCAGCTCGCCCTCTCACATCCCCTGCCCCTACCACTCATGTTCATGTCCCTGCCCCCGTGCGCCACTGTGTTTTAATCTAGCTAGGTCTTCCACTTGTCCTCTCTCACCCCTCGCGCCCAGCTTCCCTGTACCTCAGCTCTTGCCTCCTTCACAATACGCACACTGCTCTACTCCATCTGGATTCCTTCCACATTTGTTTCCCGGCAATAAGCTGAGGCACGAAATGCTGTAATCGCATCATCGTCTGCGTGCACGTCAGGTGGGAATGGATGCGGGCTGTCGGGCGCTGTGCCGACGCACATGCGCCGCTACCCGACACTCGTGCCGCCCCTTCTTCCCAAGCAGCCTGCTGCCTCTGTAGCGTCAGATCACCAGCCCTCTTACATTCTTGGGTCATGCTGGCCCAATCTCTGACCAGGAGCCTGCGGCTATCCAGCGCTTGCAGGGCGTCCCGGCGCGTCTCGGTCCGCACCATGGTGGGCGACCTGTGATGGGATGCATTGGACTGCTGTGATGTTGAACCAGCCCGCCATCGCCCCAATTGTTGCCACAGCCGCGCCTGCACATGTTGCTCTCTGCGTATGGTGCTTGTGGGCGGCTGTCACCTGTACAAAAAGTCTGGCACCCTGCGATCTGCACGATGCGTCAGCCATCGGCGGCCCCAGCGCATGTGCTGCTTGCCGCCGCCGCCACCATTGCCGCCGCCGCCACCGCCGGGATGCCGCCGAGGCTGAATCTTCGCCCTTCCTGTGCCTATTCGCCCTGCAGGCGTCGGCAGCCGGCAACAGCTACCACGTGCTGCAGTATAGCTATGTGCCAGACATCCTGGAGAAGCGGGGGCCTTTCCGGGAGGCGCACCTGGCCGGCGCGCACAAAATGGTGGGAAGGGTGGTYTGGAAACAACAGTTTCAAGGTCAGGTTTGGCTGGGAGCATGCATCCGCTCACACATTGGCATACAGCGAGGGAGGAGGACGAGTGCCAGGCGTGCTGCAGCCACACCTCACGCCACTTTACCGCCGGGCTGGCAGCTACCCACCCAGCCACTCACCCATCACCCACCCGCAGTCGGAGCAGAACAAGCTTGTGATGGCGGGGGCGCTGGCAGAGCCTGTTGACGGCGCGCTGTTTGTGTTCCGGTGCGCTGGGGAGGCGCTTGATCGCGTACATGCTTGCGCACTTGCGAGTTGCATCAAACCAGCCGCTGGTTGTGCCTTCTTGGTCGCCGCGTGTTGCTGTTCTGTAAAAGCCGCTGCTGTCGCCGCTTGTTTCCGTTTTGTAATAGTCAAGTGGCTGCTGTTTGTACTGCCCGCTCTTGCTGCCGCAGGAACTCAAGCCCGGAGGAGATTGAGGCGTTTGTGAAGGCGGATCCGTATGTGCAGAACGGGCTGGTGACCAAGCACCAGATCCGGCCGTTCATGGTGGTGGCCGGCGACTCGCAGTAGAGCATGTAGAACACTGGCCGTCGGTAGCTTGTAAACAATGGCTGGCAGCTGTGCCACACCCAGAGCTCCAGGCTGGCAGACGCGTGCATGCCCATTCGTTACAGTGGCAGCACAAGGTCGCTCCTCTGCTAGTTGGCGCTCTCAAGCAAAACGAGAGAAGAAGCAGGGCAGCAGGACGGGCAGCACAGCACAGAAAGAGAGGGAACTGGAAAGTTGGGGTACAGTGCAGCTGATGTACATTGGTCACTGATGAGTGCTCGGCAAGCAGAGTGCGACGTGGGCATCGGAAGCATCAAGTTGCAGGGCAGGACATCAAGCATGCGGGCTTGGAGGGTGTTGCATGGGACTTTGAAACGAGCAGACAAGCGGGCCGCCGGCTGCGGAGCCCGNCTCCCAGCTGTCTATCTAAAGTTGCGCAGGCGCTTGCCCTTCTTCTTGCCGCCCCCAAAGTGGGCATGGCCGCCGCGGCCGCCGCCGTAGCCATAAGCTGCCGCGCCTCCCCACCCGCCGGCGCCGCCGCCGTAGGCTGCCGCTGCAGCGGCCGCCATGCCTGCATCGCTGGGCTCCTCCACATCGGCTGTGAGGCGATATGCCATGAAGTTGAGCTCCTCTCGGCACGTGGCCTGCGGGGGCAGAAAGAGGCCCNGGGAGAGCGCACACATGTTGTCAGGTGGGAGCTGCCGGGTGATGTGGGTGGGTGGCGGGGCAGGGCAGCCCTGTCACAACGTGCATGGCAGCTGGCAGCCAGCCTGGAGGCGCATGCCATCATGCCACACCCCGCAGCGAAACAACACGGCAGGCAGGCGCACCTCCACGCCCACAATGGGCTGGCCATCCTCGCCCACCACCTTGACCTGCAGAGCGAGCGGAGCAGGCACAGCAGGCGCGAGTGGGAGGGCGGACAGCGTACCCCAGCGGGCTTTCATGCTGCCATCGCATGCGAAGCAGCCCGCTGGTGTCCAGCAGCCTGACCAAGCCTGCTCGTAAGCATTATGCTCCCTGCCCTCCCCGCCCGCGCTCACCACGCGCAGCGGCATCTTGTGCCCGTCCTTGTTGCGCCGGCCGAACGCGCTCTCCCCGTGCAGCTTCTCCAGCCTTTGCCTGCGGGCCAGGAGCGAGGTGAGGGCATCAGTCTACCCGACTTGGTGCAGTACAATGGGTTGGGTGTCGGCATGCCCTAGCAGTGTGCTGCACAAGCCCAACCTGCCCCTGCGCTGCGTACTTCCTTGCTGCCTGCCGTTCTGCCTGTACCAGCCACCCATGCGCCTTACCAGATGGGCAGCACTGCGCCGGTGATGAGATGGATCTGGTCCCGGCGCGTGCCCCACGTGCAGTTGCCGCCGCGGTGCCGCACCGCGCAGTGGTCGCCTGCAGCAGCAGGGCAGCGAGATTGCGGCAGTGGGCTGCAGCTCAGGTGCATACCGTTATGCAACGCTCTCTCCTTCCTTCATTACGCCTGCTTGCCTCACGCCCTGCCCTGGCTCCACCCTGCCCATCCCGCAGCCCACAACCAAGACCCCTCAGCTCCCCCTCTCCGCCCACCATGCACGCAGCGGGAGGCGGACCAGTCGAACCAGAAGCGCCAGAGCGGCTCTGCCTCCTCGTCCTTGATGCGCCGGTACCCGCCCTCCTCCAGGTCCTGCGGCGGTACCAGGGGCGGCAGTGCCACAGCGGGGAGTCAGTACCATGGAGGCAGGACGGCGCGAGCAGGGGCAGTGTGGGCTGACAAGAAGGGCAGCCGGTCATGTTGTGCTCTACTTGCGGTGTTGAGCCGGATGCGGCCGCTGAGATGCAGACCAGCAGGAGCTTGTGCGAGCAGCCGCACCCTGCATGCCACACAGCAGTGCACCCCTGGCCCCCACCTGCAGTCGCTTGGACTCCACGCTGCCCATGTTGGGCCGCTGGATGTGGAAGCGCGTGTTGCGGATGTTGGAGGCGCTTTTGATGATCTCGGTGGCCTGAGGGAAGATGAGGGAGCGGGNCGGGGCGGGAGGTGGCCGGTTGGAGGGTGGTGAAGCGGCNACCAGGGCATGCGCTGCCGGCCTGGCAAGGGTGACGGTTCACAGCGGTCGCTCCAGCCAATAACACTTTGCCCAGCACCCCCTGCCAAGTCAGCAGACCAGAACAAGCTCAACAAGCCACACCTCCGCCCTCCACTCCCTTCTCACCAGGAAGATGTGGGACAGGCGGCGCCCCCCCGCCGTCACCTCGTGGCCGCGCCGGATGTAGAAGCCGGACAGGTGGTTGCGCCCCGGCTCCATCTCCTCCAGCTTGTCCTCCACCTCCGTCCTGTGAACAGGGGTGTGAGAGCGGGAAGGGAGTCAAGGGCGAGACGTACAGGGATATGAAATGGCTCCACATCTCCTCCAGCTTGTCCTCCACCTCAGTCCTGGAAGGAGAGCGAGAGCCGGGGGAGGGTGGGGATTTTAGGGCGAGAAGTACAGGGGTGTGATGGCTCCACCTCCGTCCTGAGAGCATGGCAGGCGAGTTGGGGTTCGCAGTTGAGTGTAGCTGCGCGAAGCGGCTTCGGCTTGACAGATGAGCACGTGCCATGTAGCAAGCATGCATGGCCTAACAGTGCAAGTTTCACTCAAGTGGACCGAGGCAGGTGTAGTTCGGCAGCACATAGCAGCCCCCACACCGGCCACATCCCCCCATGCGCCGCGCCCTGCTGCCACCCACTTGAAGGCCAGCGCGTTCTCCCAGGGCACGCCTCGGTCCACAGCCAGCTCCACGTGGTGCACCTGCGCACGGTTCGGATTGAGCAGCGCAACTTGGTCATTGACCAGAAGAAAGGAGCTCCAGCAAGCGATTGGGCACACAATGCATGCCGCATGTGCAATCTGAGGCGCCCCTACACCCATTCCATCTGGCACAGGCACTCATCCCCTTGTTGGCCTGTGCCATTTCCCACGTCAAATGCAGCCCGCAGTTGCATGCACGCACCTCTGCGCCGCTGGTGGAGTCTTTATAGATGGGCTTCTTGCCCACCACAGTGCAGGAGCGGCCCTTGATTGTCACGATGCCTGCGTCGTACTTGCCCTCGCTCTTCAGCTGGGCAATGGTGGCGTCCAGAGTGTCGGTGTAGTACTGGGAAGGGAGGGAAGGGGGCGGAAAGGGAAGGGGCAGCTTGTTCACCAGCCGGGCAAGCACATGCCATCACACGTGTCAGCTCGACAGGAGGGTGCAGGCGAGCGGAGGCGGCAGGCACACCGGCACCGGCACATCACCACAGCGGCAGCAACAGAACGCGGAGCGGCAGGCGGCCTGTGTTGTATACTACCCCTGCCACTGACCGCACCTGGAATAATAGCTCCTGATCAACCATCGTCATGCCCAGCAGGCGGTTGAGGAAGCGGGTCACCTTGAGCCTCGACTTCTGCGCCAGGGAGGGGGCAGGCAGGCGGCATGGGGAAGCAAACCGTAAGGGTGGGCGGCAAGGCGCAAGCAGCCCTTCCAATGCAGCAGCGACTCGGGGCCGCAGTGGCAGTGAGGGCTGTTCTGCTCCAGCCTTTGACAAACCTCCCCAGCCAAGGCCACCTTGCTTGCATCATCAGCAGCATTCCACCCACCTGGGAGGGCACGCTGATGGCCTCTGAGCCATCCCAGGAGCTGGCCGTATCCAGCACACCCACCGCCGCCTGCGCAGCACAGGCAGGGAGAGGGTAGGGACGGTAGGCGAGGCTCGGGCAAGCACTGCGGGAGCTGCTTGATGCCTACATGGCAGCACATGGCCAGGAAGCTCGAACCCACGCTCAGCAAACTGCGCAGCCAGCTGCCCTGCACCCTGCACCCACCAGCTTGGAGCGCATGTACTGGAAGAAGGGCGGCACGTCCTCGCCCTGCAGCTGGAAGCGGCGGTCCAGGCCCTGCAGCAGTAGGGGGAATGGGGCATGAGTGAGGCAGGGAACAGGGGTTGGTTTGGAGGGCAAAGGCAGGGCGAGCACAGGTGTGCAGTGCCTGGTCACTGCAGTGCACACACCTTGTAGCTGAAGGCAGTGCTGTGTTCTCATGTGTGCACACACACATCTGCAGCCCACCCTCCAAACCCACCGTGGCGTGCATGAAGGCGGGATCCATAAGCTGCGGCGGCAGCTCGGGCACCTGCAAATCAATAAGCGAGGGTGGTGGCAGCGGGTGGATCAACTCCAGGGGTTGGGAAGGGGCAGCAACAGGGGGCATGCCGGGCCATCCAGCCCGCGCAACCCTGCCCGCCGCACCTTGACGCCCGGCATGGGCTTGGAGCCATCAGAGCCGCAGATGTCCTGCGCCATAAAAAGNAGGCCAGATCATGAAGGCCTGCATGGCATCCGCTGATGTGCCTGAAGGCCTGGAGAGGTCCAGCACCCACCCCCAAGTGCGGGCTCTAGGCGTGGGCACCCACCCTCTATATCAGCCCAGCCCACCTTGAGAATCCGCTCCAATGCCTTCTCTCCGTGGAGATTGTCGATGTCAAACGATTTCAGCTCTGTCGGATGAGGCAGACAAGAATCGCACGAGTGCCATCACTGTGCGTGCATGTGCAGCGGCATGACATGTTGAGGGGCAGGAAAAGCATCCCGGGCGGCAGCAGCTCTCACCAGAGCCAGCACCGATTGCATTGCGGTCGCCGCGCAGCAGCGCGCCCAGGGATGCCAGGCGCTGCGTGGAGAGGGAGGGGATGCAGATGCTTTACTCACAAGGGGAGCTGAGGTCAGCGGTGCCAAAAACACCTTGCCATGTGCGTACATCAACCACAACATCCAACACAGCCAGCCGGCCCGGCGCACCTTGGCTGCCGCGCTTGCGAAGCGGTACTCCCCGCCCAGGGGCACGGTCAGGATGCGGTCTGCAGAGCAGAGGCCAGGTGTGCAAAATGTGCGGCAGAGAGTGAGGGCAGCGCAGATGGCCCAGGAAGCACATGGAGGTGAAAGAGTGCCCCACACAGGTACACAGGCAGCTGGCCCACTCACACAGCGGTGCGGACACTTGGTTCGCGCGGTGCGACCGCCCAAATTGCTGCAGGAGCAAGGAAGGGATAAGGACGATAGCAAGGGTTCAGTCGAGGGTACCAGCGACTGCCATTTTGGGCAAATTTGCAGCCCTCTCTTCACTTGAGATGTCCAGCAACTTGCCCTCAACCCGGCAGCTCCCCACCCACTCGCCTGGATGGCCTTGTCCGCGCTCCAGGGCAGCTCAAGTGTGATGTGCATGCGGCGCCGCTGGTTGGGCACGCGCCGGTCGGCCTGGGGCAAGGGAGCAAAGGGTGCAAGCAGCGTGTCAGGCATATTGACGGTGGTGGAAGGTCTGCAATCGGTTGTGCTGTCCTTCCATTGTGATCGACACTCCTCCTCCGTTCTGCCTGATCCACCGTTCTCATGCACTCACTTGGAGCGAGATGCCGGTAGAGGCAGCGTCGGAGATGATGGCAATTAGCTGCGCAGGGTTAAGAGTGGGGGAGTTGAGCGAGTTGAGCATTTCACACGTTGGCAGCTGCCAACCTCCATATGCCGCCCGTCAACAGCAGCGCCAACTCCCCACCTTGCGCCCATCCATGAACGCCGCCTTCTCCCGCATGTTGACGTCCTTCTGCGGGCCGTCGCCGCCGCGCAGGCGGTACGTGGCCCGCTCCTGCTCGTCCTTGGCCACGTAGCCCTTGCGGCCTGGGGGAACGGGTGGGGTGGTTGAGAGCAGGGGGACAGGCGGATGAGAGCACGCATCACAAGGTGAGATATGTCAACCTTCGACCCCTGGTCTGTGTGGCTTGGGGCCGGCGGGTTGGGAAGGACGCAAGGGGAAGCCAGGCACCAGTCTGGACCCAGCCCACGTTGCAAGCCGAGCTGCAGGACCGCATGTAACCTGCTCCTCCTCCATCTCCCCCTTCCCCCAGCCCCCTGCCTCCTACCTGTGAGCTCCGCCACCTTCTCCTCCCCGCCCAGCAGCTCAATGAGGTGGTCCAGCGGGTTGGGGGGCCTGCACACAGGGAGAGCCAATGTGCAGGGGTTTGGGGTGCCAAGCAGGGCACCATGCATTCTGCCGCACTATGGCAGAAGCAGGCGCGTTGCCATCACCGAGCAAAAAGGAGCCAACGTGTCAAGCAAGCAGTGGCAACCTACTAATCAAGTTTTTGANTGAGCACAAGAAGCCTACTCACAGCTCCATGGCCTGCACGATGCGCAGCAGCCAGCCGCGCATGCGCACCAGCTGCTGAGACACCTCGCCGCCCTCGGGCACTGCGCCGGAGGGGTCAGGAGGTGGGCAGGTGGGTGGGTGAGTGAGTGGGTGGCGAGCAGTAAAGCACTGAGTTCGGAGGTCAGACAGCAGGGCCGAGGCGCCTGAGAACCAAGGGTAGATCGCTGGCAACCAGCGCCGCGCAACCAGCATCAGACCCTCGCTTCTTCCTGCTGGATACAAAGATGCAAATTTGCAACCAACCCGNCCCCANCAATGCACCCGNCCCCCACCNTTGGTACCCCTCCTCCATCTCCAGCAGCTCATCCGGGTCCTCCTCATAGTCCTCGTCATCGCTCAGCAAATCCACATCCACGTCTCCGCCGCTGCGGGCGCGCGCCGCCGCTGCCGCCGCGTGGCGCTGCACAGGGGAGGGANGGGCAGGGCNGGGCATGCTTTTGTTNCGCGCTGCTCATGGAAGAGAACTTGCAAGGGCATGAGAGCATGCATGTGCTTGGCAAGTCAGCCACGTCAGCCGACAGCACARCCCGNCCCTGCCGCACCCGTNGCATGGGCGCGGTCCTGCTCTGCCGCCCGCAGCGCCGCCTCCTCCACCGGCAGGCCCGGCATGGCTTTTGGGATGTCGTCCAGCCGGTGCGCCTGCGCAGGTGAGGGTAGGACAGGGACAAAAAGCGCAAGGGGGTCAGGAGCAAAGAGACATGGAGCGGAGGTCAGCAGGGGGCTTTGGGTGTTGGCCCATGTGAACAGCTACATTAGAGCAAGGCCAGAAGGTGTAGCTGCGATGAGCCACATAGCACTGCGAACAGGTGGGCCCATCGCACCTTGACCGCATGGCGGTAGCCCGCCACGTGTGCGGTGCCCAGCTGCAGGTTGCGCACCTGAGCAGAGGCGGGGTTGCAGAGCGGAAGGAAGGGTGAGCAAATGCTAGGGGAGGATCAGCGCGGTGCAGGCGCAGGGCATGATTAAGCTTTTGCAGGGGCAACACACATACAGTGCTCAGCCCCAGCACACCGGCCACCCTCCCTACCGTTGGGTCAAAGGAGGTGCTGCCTGCCCGCCCGGGCTGCTCGGCCGCCTGACGCGTTGTGCGCCGAGTGGAGCGCAGCGGTGTGGCGGGAGGGCCTGCTGCTGTCTCCTCCTGGTGCGCCTCCAGCTCCAGCTCCGCTGCGCAATAGACGAGTTGGGAGGGTGCGACAAACAGGTGTGGCGCAGCCCAAGATGCTTGAGCGGATGGGGCTGACTGTGCACTTGGCAAGCAGCAGAGAGGGCGTGGCCGTAAGGCAGCAGGGCTCACCACAACCACAGCCACCCACCTGTGCGGTGCTTGCGCTGGGCTGCATCCAGGCGCTGCTGCAGGGCCCACAGCCGCTGCTTGTCGACCACGCTGCCCGCTACAGCCCGGCCCTGCAATACGTTGATCAATTGAAATTGAAAGACCTTAGCGCGAAGTTCGATGCAGGACTGCGAAGCATTAACCTACCTAGCACCCAGAGCACCGCAGTGCAGCTCAATCCATACGCCTTACGGGCACCCCAAAACTTGCCTTGGCTGGCACAAATGCGTCATCCTCACTGTCATCATCGTCCAGCTGGCGASCCGCCGCCGCAGCAGCMGCCCCCGCCTTGTGCAGCCGCCCACCCGCCTGCTTGGCCTTGCCGGCCGCAGCGCAGCAGCTGGAGCAGTGCCAGCCGGCGCGGCCGGGCACACGGCGCAGCGCACCGCACGCCACGTGGCAGCCGCGGTCGCATGTGTCACAAAGCTGCAGGTTCTCGGCATCTGCCGCGCCTCCGCACACCTGTCGCCAAGCAGATGCCCAGCACAGGTTGGAAGGCTTTCTATGAAATGAAGTGTGCTTGCCCAACACATCTGCAGGTGCTATGGGCCCCTGCCCACCAGCATGCACCACAGCACTGCCCGACCCCCCGCAGACGCACCAGGCAGCACACGCCGTCCTCTGCAGTCAGGTCGATCTCAATGGGTCCCTCAAAGCGCCGGAAGGCCAGGGGCGGGCGCTGCGCCGCAGCAGCCGGAGCGGGGCGGGGCGCCAGCGGCTGCCGGGTGGACAGCGGCGCATTCTCGTCCTCGTCATCAGAGGAAGACAGGTCCAGCACCTGAGTGCAATTGGGGATGCAAGCTGATGATGGGCCAGCGAGGGTGGAGTGCTGGGCGGCACAGCAGCAAAGCAAAGCTGGCCAAGAGGTGGACACAGGCAATGGAGGCNACNTACAATCCGACGATGTGACAGGCGGGCTGCCTGCACCAACCCCTTTCTCACACCGCCTGCACCCGCCCACACACCTGGCGCCGGCGGGCAGCCGCCTTGGCCCGCTTGCCCCCATTCTCCTTGGCGCCGCTGTCGCTGTCGCTGTCGTCAATCAGCACCCCATGCTTGCGCTTGGCAGCGCCGGCAGTGTTGCTCCGCGCCTGCGCCCGCAGGGCCAGAGGCGCTTCCTCATCGCTGTCCTCGCTATCCTCCAGTGCCTGCACCGCCCGCTTGGCCGCAAGCTGCCCGCCTGCCGCCTTGCCCTGCGCACGTGCCAACTCAGCCTCCGCAGCCGCCACATCCGCCGCGGCATTTTCCAGCGCTCGGCGCAGGCGGCGCTCGCCGGCTGCTCGCTGCCGGGTCCACGCCTCTGACCGCTCTGCCCGCTCTTTCTCCTTCATGCGCGCCTCGTGCTCCTGCGCCGCCTTCTGCATCTTGACCTGCGGTCAGGTAAGTATGTCAAGGTTGGGTCGGAGAGTCTGCGGGCCAAGAAAGACAGGCCACAAAGACAGCATGACATGCACTTGCGGACAAGGCCCTGCTGGCATGCACTCAATCAAGCCTGGCATGCCACCACATACATTGGCATGCTGCACCGTGCGTTGCCAGCTGCCCACCCACCCGCATGGCGATGATTTCGTCCTCGCGCTGCCGCTGCTTGCTGTCGATGCCGGCGCCCATGAGCTGTGGGGCGGGGCGGGGCGGGTGGGGAAGGGGAAGGGAGGCACACGCGGTCAGTGCCAGGCGTGCAAGCAGCGCACAGAGGAGCGGCTGCTGTGCAGCATCCAGTTGCCAGGACCGATTGCTGCCCAGCGCCCTTGGCAGTTGTCACTTGTTTCACCCGCTGTGCCCAGCTAGGCTCACCGCCGCCGCGTGCGCCGTCTCAAGCGCCTGCTTGTTCTGGGCAATGACTTGGGAGGCGGGCAGCATGCCGCGCCAGCGGGCGATGGCGTTGAACACCTGTTGGGCAGGGCGGCAGGTGGATTGGGGGCGAGTGGCAGGAAAGAGAGGGAGTTGTAGGGAGGTGATGCTTGGCAAAGGTCGGCACCAGTGCAGGGCGCTGCAGCCTGCGTGCCAACCTGTCCTCCCTTTCACCCACCCACCTGGTACTCGAGCGAATCCAGCTCCTGCGTATCTGCTCCGCCGCGGTCCAGCGGGAACTGCGAGGCAGGGTTTGAACAACAAGGCTTTGATATTTTGGTGTGTAGGCACCATGTGGCAAGCCGAGCGGCGCAGCAGTGGTTCAAGCTCAGCGCCTGGTGCCAAGCATTATGCACAACCCTGGCCCATGCCCGTGCCACAATTGCGGACCCCTCGAGCTTTGTAATCGTGTAGACCAAAAATTGATTAAAAGATAGGTCAAGCACCTGGGTGCGGATGTACTGCTCCAGCACCATGCGGGGCGCGGACACCAGGTCGTCAAACTCGCCGCCAGATGTGTCGCGCAGCAGCTCCGTGTTGGCCTCGCCTGTGGGGGTGGGGGAGGGGTAGGAGTAGACGACGGTTGAATTGGGTTGAGTTGGGTTCGGGGGTGGGTTCAGGGGTGGGTTGGGATGGGAGGGAGGCAAAGTCTCACCTATGAACAGCCAGATGATAAGGGCACAACACTTGTGAAACGTGATGGTTCCGTCACTGCTGCCCAGCCCTCCGCACGACAAGACTTGCACACCAGTGCGCACCCGTGGACTGCAGGCCGATCACAACGGCGCAGCCCTCCTGCACCGCCTTGAGCGTCATCTCAGCACAGTGCGGCACCTTGCTGGCCTGCGGGGTGGGAGGCCAGGCGAGCCCCTTGATTGCTGGAATGTGTCAGGCCGCCACTTCTGAACCAGACGTTTAGATCACTCACAGTTGGACGTTCCGTCAGGGGGACATAGGACGCATCAAACTTCAACACAACGGCCCCACGCACCATAAGCATCTGCTTCCAGAACCTTTGGTTGGCACTCCAGAACACGCCTGAAGATGTGGGCTGGGGGGCGTTGTTCTCAGCAAGCGACTCTGGCCATGCTGCACACCTCAGTTTAAATAGCATGCGGCGCAGACCACTGCTGTGCAACCATGCCCCCTTACTCAGCCCCCTCACCCTGCAGCTTCTTCAAGCGCGGGTGGCACTTGACGATCTTCCACAGCAGCGTCCACAGCATTGTGGCGCGGTCATACATGATCCTGCATGAGCAATGCATGAGCGAGTGACACAAGGAGCGCCTGGGCTGGGTGCAACCCCACAATGTACATCCAAGACCCTACATAAGCAAAAGGTGCAATGCAAGGTGTCTTCCAGCCCTTGCAGGTTAGCCCAACACACCACCAGCAGCCGGTTGCCCTCACTTGAACACAGGGTCCACCTCCACATGCGCAAGCGCAAACTCGGCACCAGCGTAGCTCAGCGTGCGTGACAGGTAGGTGCCCGTGGCCTTGAGGGACATGGCCGCCAGCTCCAGCGCGCCCAGCTTGGACCTGCAGGGAGGGATGGGTAACGGGCAGGCCGCCAAGTCGAGGTCAGGCACAGCAGGCGCGATCGCACCAGGTCAGATGCGGTGCACGGCATGCGAACTCTACAGGGCCACCATGGTGGCATCCCTTCCGGTAGCCTTGGCATACATGCACATCTACAGGCCGCCTGCCCACCCGCCCCACTCTCACTTGGACAGCAGGTCGATCATGTCGGAGGCGTCCTTGAAGCCAAACAGGCCCAGGCGCGTCATGTACCTGCAGAGGACGTGCAAGTGGGGCAATCGCAGGATCAGCAGGGCCATCTGGGGCCGTGAAGATGCATGGGCAGCTTGTGTGGGACTGACGGCAACCGCATCGTTCTTGCACATCCAGTCGAACAACCAAGCTGCACCTCACCAGCCACCCCATATGCCTACTCACGCCAGGTTTTTGGGCTCCGAAGCACCTGTGGCCGAGGAGTAGAGCACCTTGGCGTCCGGCAGCTGCTCCTGCTTGACGGTTCAACGGCAGGAGTGATAGGGGGCTGAGTGAACAATTGGTGGGTGCAGGGAGGTCGCATCAGGGCAGCCGGCTCAGTGGGAAAGGCTCTAGATTAGATGCATGCAGCCAGCTTTGAAGGAATGTGCACCTGGATCTCCACCACCGCTTTGGCCGTCTGCGTGGGCTGCGAGCCGTTGCTGGGCAGCAGGTTCTTGGCCTTGTGGCACTGTCGGAAGAGTTTGCAGGGGAGACAGAAGGCGGAACGGCGGTTGGTCAGCAGGCAATAGCAGCGACGCAACTTCAGATCGTACACAAGGAAGGGCAGCGGACATAGCAGGTGCTGCACAGCAGGCAGAACCAACAGCTAAAAGCTGTGCTAGCAGCCTTGCCTCGTCAAACACCAGCAGCGGCGGCTCGCCGGAGCCCTTGAGCCAGCGCACAATCTGGGCCAGCCGGCTGTTGGGCGGCACCCTGCAGGGCGCGTGGCAGCAGGTGGCGGTTAGACAGAGTCTTGCGGTAATCAGTGCTGGAAGGGGCATGCAAGCAGCTGCAACGCAGGGGCAGGCAGGGGCGCAGGGGCAGGGGCAGCAGCGCGCGCACCGCATGCGGGACTGGTCCAGCTCCTCCCCGCGCAGCATCGCATCCGCATCGTCCGCCTTAGCCTTCTTGCCACCCAGGCCCGAGATGAGCAGCTGAAGGGGTTGGGAGTGGGTGGAAGTGTGCGAGGGGCACAAATGGGTGGGGAGGGGCCCAATTGGGTTGGCGTCCACTGGTGCGGGGGGCACGGAGGCGAGCCAGGTGCTGTGATGAAGGCTGACTACACGCGGCGTTTCTGCTGTGTGGACCCCCCGAAGAAATGCTCACCGAGTAGGTGACGAACAGCACACCGTCTCCAAACTTGTCCAGGCCCTTGCCTGTGGGCACCGACTCGCTGCCCTGCAGGAGCGATGAGGCAGCAACAACAATCGGTGCGGTAGCGTGAGAGGGAGCAGAGCCTGTTCCACAACAGCAACACATTGATGGAAGCAGCGCGGCAAGCCAAGCAGCCGGCATGCTGGTTAGCCCCTCGCAATCACCCGCGGGCAGACAGGGATGTGGGAGGCCAGCACGTCCTTCAGGTCGCGCGCCGCATCGTGCCGCAGGTCTGTGGGGGTGGGAGCAGGTGGGCGAGGAAGGCGATGCCATGCATGGATGCTTGCGCTGACAGCTGATGGGGGTTGACACTGTGCAACAGCATTCAACACTAACGACAAACTTGACACCTCCAGCAATCTCTGCTGCCCAGTACACAGGCGCACCTGCGGAGACAGAGACCCAGAGCGCGCGGCGGCCGCCGTCGGCCCAGTGCTGCTTGATGAGCGCCGCAATCTGGCGGCCCTTGCCCACACTGCGCAGGAAGGGAGGAGGGCAGCTGAGAAGTCATTGTAGGGATTTGCAGGGCATGGGCGCCGGGAGCACAGCATACAAGACGTGCACATGCTGACATGACAGCCACGCTTGCATGGCATCCCCAACATGTGTCTTCCCATTTGGGTGCCCGCCACAACTCCAAAGCTGCACCTCACCCGGCACCTGCAAGGGCAGTCCGGCAAGGAGCAGCAGTGTGAGCTGGTACAAGGTGACGGTGGGTTGGAAGCGAAGGGGGAAGGTAAGGTCCCTCTCCCTAGTCAGCCGCTCTCCCATCACCCCAAATACTCACCATCTCCCAGGAAGAAGCCGGCGCGCTTGTCGTCCGCTAGGCGTGGTCCAGAGAACTTCATGTTGGCGTAGATCTGAAATTTGGGTGGAAAGAGGGGTTGTACCAAATGCATGTCCATGGAGTGAGGAACAACAGGCTGAGGTGGCATGGGGGCCGCATGCATGCTTGACCACGGCCATGGGCAACCTTGGGCGACTTGCAAAGACATGCACATGCATGGCCACACAAGCACGGCGGCAGCACCCACGCACAATGGTCTCCAGCTGCGCGTCGCTCAGCAGGCGCTGCTCCACACAGTCGCGCAGCGCGTGCTGGAAGGTGAGGGCGGGCAGCGGGATGGACGCCAGGCTGGCCGTCTCCACCAGGGGGTCTGCGCTAGGGGCGAGGGGTTGTGTAAACGATGTACTTCTTGTATGCTCAGTCGGGGTAATCATGGCAGGCAAGGCTGCCCCGCCCATGCATGCCCATGCCCTGTGTCGCCGCATGAACATGAGCTGCCGCCCCTGCTGCTGACCTGGGTGCCCCATGATCTCCGGCTCCATCGCCCGGACCTGGTGCGCCACATACTCGGCATACTGCAAGGGTGTGCAGCGGAGGGTGTGCAGCGACGTGAGCCACACTGCAGTCAATGGCTGCCCATGGCTGCTGCTGGCGCCTTGCATGGGGAGCCCGGTTGCGCATGCACATGGCCCCATGCACATTCCCAAAATGCTGCCCAGGCGTGAGCTGCCCTCACCGTGTGGCCGTCCTCATTGTCGGCTGTGCCCTGCAGCAGCACACACAAGAGGAGAACCGAGTGAATAAGACTGGTTGGCTTGCCCATGCATCATGATGCCAAACCCTGTGCAAGGCCGCTCCCGCCACCCATGTCATGGCCGCCTGCCCACCCCTGCCCCTGCCCCTGCCCATGCCCTACATGCACCATCCCCGGCTCCCCCTCCCAGCTCACCGCCGCCTGGTCCTGGTCCCCCTCAAGCTCCATCATTTGGTCTGCGCCGTCTGCTGCTGCTGCCGCTGCCACCGCCGCTGGGATGGGCGCGGGGTAGGCCGCCGCAGCAGCTGCCTGCTTCTTCTGCTTCTTGGCCGCTGGTGCCGCAGAGTAGGCTGGCACTGCTGGCTGTGCACGGGCCACAGGGATTGGCGCTGGAGCCGCCGCAGCCGGCTGCGCTGCCGCAGCACGGCGTGCCTGCTCCAGCGCCCGCAGCTGTTCCAGCTGGGCGGCATGCGCTTGGACCTGCTGCAGGAAGACGGCCGCAGGCGCAGGCGCTGCCACACATGCTGGCGCTGCGTACGCTGCTGCCGATGCCGCCGGAGGCGCCGCAGTGGCCATCCTTGCGGCAGCGGGCCGCGTGGCCGACATAACGATGGCCGCCTTGACATCAGCAGGCAGCTGGGTCAGGCCGAGTGTGGCAGCGTAATTTGTGACCTGGGTGCCCAGCGACTGTCCATAGTAGCCACGGCCCAGCAGCGTCGAGGTGAAGGACTTAACATTCGCCTCCTTCTGTGCCTGCTCCAACGCCTGCATGGCGGGCAGGCCGCCACAGCTGCCGCCGTCTGGCGGGCGGCGGCGAGCGCCGGGTCGGGGAGGGCGTCGCGGCCAGAGGTCCGGCGCCAGGGACCCGCGTAGGACTGCACTACGCGCTCAGAGCTGCCGAGGGCGCGGGGGCGCTCGAGCGAGGCGTTGTCAAACTCGTTTGGTTGAAGCCCTCGGTCCTTTGCGCGGGGCTTTGGACCGAGCCGCTTTCGATCGGGTGCCGGCGGCTAGGGATAGCTGGACGTGCTGCTTCACCAGCATGGGTGCCGCGGCATGCCGCGGGCCGCCCAGCGTGGCGGCATGGCTAGGGCTTGCGCTCGAACTGTTTCACACGTCCAGGACTGCTTTCTGCCGCTCTCCTGACCTTTCATCCAGCTAAAAGGGGTCTGTTGCCCGGCATTCGAGTTGCGGCAACACCGCCTGTGACTTGAAGGATTCGTGTTTTCAAGCTTCAAACGCTAGGCGGGACAGGTGGCGACAGCAGGACTGGCAGGAATCAAACCCAGCAGATTGGGCAGGCAGCCAGCTCAGTGCTCGTGGTGCTGGTGGTAGTGCCGCTGCGCGCCGCCGGCGCTGCCCGCGCTGCCCGCGCCGCTCTCCGCTGCACCCGTGGCAATGGCCACCACGAGCCACCAGATGAAGCGCAGGCCGTGCAGCAGCACAAAGTAGGCGATCGGGATCCACAGCAGGTTGCGCACGTCGGCCAGCGGGCGCAGGTTGATGCGGAAGCCGCGCCGCCGCGCCCGCGCCAGCAGCTCCTGGGTTGCGGTGTGTGAGGCGGGATGGGCGGCAGGTCAGCACCATGTTGAGACAGCGAGGTGGGTGGCCATGGCTCATGCAATGCATCAGCACGCCTGCATGTTGGCATGCACTGAGCAGGTTCCGCCAAAGCTCAGGCCTCTCTCCTCACCTGCAGCCGGTGCTCTGCTAGATCCTCATCATCCTCCTCGGCATGCTGCTGCTGCTCCCGCTGCTGCTGCTGCTGCGCGCCGCCGCCCCTTGCGCTGCCACCGCTGCCGCCTGTGAGGCCCAGCGCCGCATTGAGGCGCACCGACAGCGCTACTAGCAGGCGGACCAGCAGCCCAATCTCAAAGGATGTGATGGGGCGCAGCATGGGGTCGCCCTTGTAGTGCACATCCCGCCAGCTGCTCTTGGGCAGGCGCTGCAGAGGCACGGCGGGGTGGAGCAGCGCCGGCGGGGAACAGTGTGTGGGACGGACGCCATACCCAGCGGTGACTATCAAGCCATAGCCGCCAAAGCTGCTCCAGTAAGCACACGTTGTTGTGGGGCGCTGAGTGAAGTTCATTAGGAAAGCCCATCAGCTCACCGGCACCGCCTCGTCGTAGCGAGCCTCCTCCACCGCCCGCCCCGCATCTGCTGCCGCCGCCGGCAGCGACGCCAGCGGCAGGCTGGTCTCTAGGCAGGCGCGCAGGCGGCGCTGCACCTGCACGGCATGAGTGCGAGGCGGGAGGCTGGTACACTGGCGGAGAGATCTATCTGTCGGCATTTAATGTTTCCCCAGAGCATACACTCGCACCATGCAGCATGGAATTCCCTTTTCACTGCCCGCACCTCTGGCTTGAAGATGTGGGAGGAGATCTCCAGCAGGTCGCGCGCCACATAGGCGGCCCCGCCCTCCGCGGTGCTGTACAGCCCAAACGTGGGGGTGGCCTGCAACAACAGGCCAGGAGGGGCGGGAGCTGGGCATGGGCGGCTGGCAACAAGGGAGCCAGTTAGGGCTGCAATGCCACTCAAGGGCTGTTGCCAAGCACGGCCAGACTGCAACAGCACAGTGGCACACGCAGCTGTTCAGCCAAACCACACCAGCCCCACCAGCCCGTCTGCCTGCCAACCAATGTGCCACTCACCCGCACTAGCGGCGTGTCTCCCACGACGTTGGCCGTGGCGGCCACATCCCAGTCAGCCGCCTGCTCCAGCAGCCAGGGCAGCAGCTCGGCATAGGGGCCGTCTGCGCGTCGCGGCTGCGAGCCTGCGTATAGGGCGGCGGGTGGGCCCGAGCATGTGAGGGTGGGCAGTTGGGCCTGCATTTGCTTTCCCACCCAAGCCAGGGCAGGCATATACCTTCCTGCTGGAGTCAACAAAGCAGCACGCCAGCCATGCCCAACAGCAGCAGCCAGCGGCAGCCCTGCGCTCAGACACCCCCTGCCCCTTGCCCGCTCACCTGCATATCGGTTGAGGTCCCGCTCCACGCGCTGCAGCAGGTCCCGCAGCTCGGGTGCGCCCTCCAGCACGCCCAGCACGTTGACCAGGTCCTGGGCAGCGCTCTCGCCGCGCACCTAAACAGGGAGGAGGGCCGCAGAGGGGCGGTCGGTGTGGTGTGCCACCCACAATGCCTGCACTGCTCTGGTGAATCCCCTCGTGGCGAATGGCAGGTGCATGAGCATGTGCGGTACTTGCAAAGCGTCCCCCTCGAGCGCTCTGCTGCGTTATGGTCAGGGCTACCCAGCTGGCTGAGCTGTGCCATACAATAACCCTCCTGCCCCACCTCCACGCGCGGCACCGAGGCCTCCAGGAACAGCGGCAGCAGGGCGAGGTAGAAGGGCAGGTTGGACAGCACGTGCGCCTCCCACTGCGGCCCGTAGCTGCAAGGTACAGCAGGAGGAACGGTTTGCAAGAGGCTGTGCAAGGGCAGCATGGAGGCTGCTGCTGGGCAGCGGGCCATATATGCCAGGGCGCCGCATTGCGCGTTGCATGCGCCGCTTCTTCCGGATCACCCCCTCCATCAGCCCTGCCACACAACCGCCCTTGCCTGCTGTTGCCGTCGCCCTTGCCGCCGTCGGCCCAGTGCACGCGGTGCACCAGGTCGGTGACCTGAGCCGTCAGGTGGGAGGCCAGGGCGGAGTGGCCAGGTGCAGTGGCGGCAGCACCCGGCAGCAGCAGCGGCGCCGCAGAGCTGGTGCGCCAAGGTGCGACGTACGCCAGGAAGCAGCGCAGCAGCGGCTTGATGCTGCGCTGCTCCGGCCACAGCGCCAGGGCGCGGCGGAAGAAGCGGTAGAGGCGGCGCGCAAACGCCTGCGCCTGCGGCTGCGCGGCAGCACCCAGCTTGGAGGGCCCCGCTAGGATGAGCGGCACCGCCGCCGCCGCCGCCGCCGGGCCGGCGGCGCTGCCGCCGCGCTGCGCCGCCACGGCCGGCGGCAGCAGCGTGTGCAGCTGCGTGGCCGGCAGCCAGGGCGCGGCGGCCTGGGCGGGCTGCCGCTTGGTGCCGCTGTCTGCCACAGTGGCGTACTTGACCAGCTCAGTCAGCGCCTCCAGCAGGTCCTCAGAGGGCGGCTCGTACGTCGTGCTCCTGCGGTGGTGGGGGAAGTTGGAGAGTGATGGTTGGGGTGGTGCAGAATACGGGCTGAGTTCAGGGCCCAACTTGGAGCAAAGGCGAGCTCAGGCCCAGCAACAGCAGCAAGACGGCAAAACAGCAGAAGTTGACAGGTAAGCAGGGCAGGATGCAGTTGTCCTGCTGCACCCGGTGTGTTGCTGCTGCCTCGCTACAGCGCTCACCACATGGGCGCGCCAGGGGGTGCCGCCGCAGGGGTGGTGCCCGGCGCCGCTGGCACCGGCTCATCACCGTCGGTCACCCAAAACTCCAGCAGCACTGAATAAAAGGTGGCGCCCCGCGTGGCGCTGTCCGCCTGGCGCTTGGCGGAGGTGGAGGGCGTGCAAAAGAAGGGGCTGCCCGGAACTGCGGGGTGGCGGAGGAAGGGGCGGCAGTTCAGTGGATGAGATGGCTGGCGGGAGCTTGGCGGCAGGCATGTTGCGAGCGAAATATTGCATGAGCAGAAAGCAGCAGTACAACGGTGGCAGCGGCATGAGCCAGCAGTAGAATGGCAGCAAAAACAGCTGCAGCAGCAGCAGCAGCAGCTGGACAGCGGCCGATACGGTGGCAGCAGCACCAGCGGAATGGCGGAAGAGTGGCGGCAGAGTAACGGCAAAGATGGCAGACCCAACCAAGCTCACCCTTGGCGGGCGTGGTGGCGGGCAGCTGCTGCACGGCCAGCGAGGGGCGAGGCAGCAGCTCCAGCAGCAGCTGGCGCAGGGCCGCCAGGTATGGGTGCCGCATCGCCTCGCTCTCCCGCCCCCGCACCGTCAGGTGCAGCGCATCAGCGGCCTGTGGGGCGGGCAGGGCAGGGTGCATTCTTAACACGGCTGGGCACATTTACCGCGATACACAAGACATCGCACTGTGAACTGCCGTCGCCACTGGCACCAGCTGCGTCACATAATGTGCATGTGCATGTTCGTTATCCACATTCCTCCCAGCCCACCTTGCGCACGGAGCTGGTCAGGCCTGCGGACTGGGGGCGCGACAGCAGCGCATCCACGCCGCCGCCGCCGTCGCCCTTGATGACGTAGAAGGCAAACCAGCAGAGGAAGAACTGGAACACGCCCAGCTGTGGCGCAGGAAGGGGCGGGGAGGTGGGCAGAGGGGTTGGTGGCTGCTGCTCAGGCAGACGAGTGGGCAGCCTGCCAAAGAAGCGGGGTGATGCACCATGGCTTCCAGCGGCACTACTCATGGGCAGGAGATGAGGCCGCAGCAGGAGGGCGGGTACATGCCCCCGCAACAACAAGCACACCTTGACGTGGCACCGTCCCGAGGCGTCGGTCACAATTGCGCCGCGCTGGTACTGCGGCCAGCGCTCCAGCTCGGCGCGCCCCGCCGGCGAGGCCAGCAGCATCTGGGGATGGATACAGGAAGAGGGTTGTGTGGGGTCAAGGAGTGGACAGGCATGACTTGAAACGTTGCACTGGCATCGAAACAATGCAACTGCAGGCCAAACATGCGACAGACGCCTGCCGGGCTGCTCCTGCTGCTGCTCCTGCTGCCCCCTGGCGCCCACCCCGCCGCCCCACCTGCGTGTGCGTGGGCAGGCGCTCCTTTGGGAAGAAGAACTGCGTGGCGCCGTCGGCGTCCGCGCTGTACATGGCTGTGAACAGCACGCCCGTGGGGCTCAGCAGCTTGAGCAGCGCCCGCGCATCCGCCTCCTTGGGGCTCTGCACAGGATTGATGCACAGGATTGACGAGGTGGGCAGCAGGTGCTGGAATTGACAAGCGGCGGCCAGAGCGGCGAGTGGTCGCCGCTAGGAACGTGCGGAAATGCCAGCGACAGGTTTCGGAACCATTGCACAGTAGCAGGTCAACCCCGCCAGTGCCGCACCCGCGCCACGAGGTTGAGCCAGCTGGGCCCATCGTAGCCAAACAGCCGCTTCAGCAGCGTGGGGAAGCACTGCTCGAAGAACCCTCGCAGGTTGTCGCTGCAGGTCCGGGCGGGCAGGGAGGAGTGATGCGGAAATTGACTAAAGAATTCGAGGCCAAGCCGTGGAGACGTGGGAGCGGCGGCAGCGGCGGAGGCAACAGCGGCACAGTCAGAGCGCCACTGTAGCAGCCGCATCAATATCATAGGTGATCCCAGCGTGTGTTGATGCCGACAGCAAGCACTTCAAGCCCGCGGGTGACATGCTCGCGCGGCGATGGGCGCCTTCAGCGCGCCCCTGGCCCATCAGTCCCTCTCCTGATTGCCCATGCCTCACCCATTGGCCAGAATGCACTCCTCCACCGCCTGGCACGCCCTGGCGACGCCCCACTTGGGGTTCTCGAGCACCGCCAGCAGCCCGGCGGGCGTAGCGTCCCAGCTCATCGTGCTTATCAAAGTTCCAGCCCACTGCGGCAGGAGGGCTTTGATCTCATGCAGCTGCGAACAGCTGCATGCAGAATCGACTGGAGGAGCAGCCAGGGGCCCTACAGGAGCACTGATCGCACCGGCACGTCGATCAACACACCTGCATGGCGGTGGCAGTCCACCGCTTGCACCACGGCGTGACTGCCGCGGCGGCGGGGCCCTCCCTGCTGGCCGTGGCCACGCCCACCAATGACGTTGTGCTGTACAGCTGGCCAGGAGGTCGGCAGATCGCGCAGCTGGAGGGCCACGAGTCCACAGTCTCGGGGCTGGCCTTCGCCGCTGGCGGCGGGGGCGGTAAGGGGCCTGCACGACTGGTCAGCGCCAGCCACGACCGCAATGCCTTTGTGTGGACGCAGCAGCCCGGCAGCAGCAGTGCAGGCGGCGGCAGCGGCAAACAGCAGGAGCACTGGCGGCCAGAAATGGTTATCACCCGGCTGACCAAAGCGGGGCTGTGCTGCGCCTGGGCGCCCGGCGGCCGCAAGTGAGGGGGGCCGCCATGGTCATGGCGATAGAGGCCTTGGCATGACATGTGGCAGCACAGCCATGCTGCTGGCTGGCCACACGTGGAAAGCCACCATACATCACATGTTGCACCCATGCCCTGCCATGCCGCCATGCCCCCTGCTCTCCCTCGCCCTCCAACTCCTGCCTGCTCACCGTACCTCTCAACCCCCTGCCCTGCCAGGTTTGCGCTGGGGGCCAGCGAGCGGGCGGTAGATGTGTGCTACCACAACGAGTCCAAGGACGTGTGGGCCCCTCGACTGATCAAGAAAAAGCATGGGTCGGCGGTCATGGTGCGCTGCCATGTGTTTGCAGGCTGCCTCGCTCTGGGGCAGGAACGCATGGGCAGGAATGCATCGACTGCAAGCTGATGGAACGCGCTTGTCGATTTGGGGACTAGAACATGGCAGTGCTGCTGATCATTTGGCATGACAGCATGACCGCAGGACCTGCTCTCCTGACCTGCTGCAGGCAGTGGCATGGCACCCCTCGGGCTTGGTGCTTGCAACGGCCAGCACCGATGGCAAGCTGCGGCTCTTCAACGCAGCCGTGCCAGGTGAGCTGCAGCTTGCAGACCGCTGTGCAGCCTTTCCTTTACCCAACTGCCGCTCCTGCTGCTGCCTGTGCCACCGCTGCTGCGCATGTCTTGCCAGCTGTGTGTCGCTGGCCGCCCACACTTTTGTATGCCGCAAGCCTCCCCGCCACCCTGCTCCTTCACCCCTGCAGACGTGGATGGGCAGCCCGCCCTCGCAGCGCTGGCCGGCAGCCGCTTTGGCGACTGCCTGCTGGAGCTGCCGCTGGCGGGTGGCTGGGGCCTGGCCGCTGCCTTCAGCACAGGCGGCAGCTGCCTAGCTGTGGCCAGCCAGGGCTCCCAGGTAACCCTGCTGAGCAGCATTGACCTGCAAGACCCAGCCAGCTTGGATGCAGCAGCGGCGGAGGCGGCGGGGCGGGTGCAGCACCTGGCGCTGCCCTGCTTGCCGCTCAAAAGCCTGGCCTTCCTGTCAGATGGCCTGCTGGTGGGAGGCGGCTTTGACGGCTGCCCCGTGCTGTGCAGCCGGCAGGGCGACGGCACGTGGCAATACGTCCGCAGCCTGCAAGGTAGGCAGCTGGAGGGGCTGGGGCTTGCTGCATGCTGACCTGCTAAGTTGGTGGGCAGGAGGCACACCTGGGGCTTCCCAAGCTGGCGAGCTGCCTTTGCACCCTGCCCACCCACTTGCAGGTGTGAAGCCCAGCAGCAGCAGTGGCGGCAGCAACAGCGGCAGCGTCCAGGAAGCACCACCTCGCGCTGCCTCCCTCAGCGCCCGAATCAAGATGTTTGAGCAGCAAGCGGCAGCAGCGTCTGCTGCAGGCGGCGGCAAGGCAGCAGCAGCAGCAGCCGCAGCAGCCGCAGCAGGCGAGGCGGGGGCAGACAGGCAGGCAGCAGGTGGCGGCGGCAATAAGAGCAAGCAGCATGGCAGAGGGCCGCATGAGAGCTGCATCATTGCAGTGGTGCCACTCTCCTGCAGCAAGGGGGAGAGCTGCGTGGCGTTTCTGACTGCCAGCATGGAGGGGTGCATTGCAGAGTGGCGGGTGGATGGTGAAGCAATGTAAAGGAGGCTGACGGGAGATGTGGATATAGGTGCTTGCACATGACTTTACAGTGTAGCAACTTGCTGTGTTGCATTTGCTGTGCCGTTTGGGTTCTAACTGCTCTGAGATATCTATGCCATGGCACGGGGGAATTCCCGCGGCAGCAGTGAGCAAAGAAAAAGCAGATGTTCGAGGGGATGGTCAGATTGTGATGTACGCATTTCCAACACCGTGGGGTCACTCATCTGTCAGGGGGCGGCAAGCGCCGGCTGCAGGGCGAGATACAGCGCCATGTCTCAAACCATCGGTCTGTGGTGCCGGCGCAGCTCGCATAACTTGCATGTGGCACAACGCTGAGGACAAGGTGGCGCTTGCCATGCCATGTCGTGCCATGCCACGTCATATGAACTGTGCTGTCACGTGTCTGTCTTGGCCTTCTGGATGCCCAGCAGGCCTTTGAGCGCCTCGTAGCTCACAAACCGGATGGCGTTCTGTGAAAGGATTGGTGTAAAACAAGCAAGGAGGAGTCGGGATGAGGCATTCCATGGGTGAACGCGGAACGGTCGCCACAGCCATAAGCAATACCGTCATGCAATGCTTGACCAAACAGCCACAGCAGCAGACAGCGACAGCTTGCACACACCTCGCCCCAGCCCTGCCCTGCCTCCATCCCGCCCCGCCCCGCCCACCTGCGGGATGACCTTGAGCGAGTTGGCGGCCCAGCCGCGGTAGAAGCCGCGCAGGCCCTCGCTGCGCCAGATGGTGGCAAACGCGTCCAGCTGCGGAAGACAGAAGGGCAGGGCCGGAGTGTGTTTTGGAAAGTCTGTGGGACAAGCAAGCAGAGGGGAAGAGCTGGCTACTTGGTCGCGGTGAGCATACTTCCTGTGCTACCACTGCGATGAGGTCAGAAGGCAAGCATGGCCCTCCACCTACCCCTTGCCCCACACAAGTGCAACAAACACTGCCTGCCCACCCACCTGCCCGCTGTACATGGTGCCCTTCATCTGCATGCGCCGCCGAATGGTGTCCAGCGGGTAGCACACAGTCGCCGCAATGGTGCCTGCTGCGCCGCCCATCAGCAGGTTGGTGCCCGGGTGCTGCTTCCTGCGGGGCGCACGGGCAAAACAAAGGGCGGGGCGCGGCATGTTGAAGCACAAGACGTCAATGGCAGCAGCAAAGCCACTCACTTGCATGAAGCAGTTTTCTACAAGAAGCAGTCACTGCACACTCGACACATGTTAACTCCAGAATCCCAGGCACTCACTTGTCGCCTGCGTTGTACACGTATCGCTTCAGCAGGTCATACGATGCAAAGTTGAGGGCTGCAGGCACAGAATGGGGAGGCGGTTGTGAAGCGGCTTGCCAGCACATCAGCTGCTCCACATGGCAGCCACTTCGCTCTGCACGCCTCCACCTCCCCTGGCACGCGCCACTGCCTTCTATCACATTATTGCTTTTTTAGCCTGCCATCCCTCACCCGCATAGGGCGCAATGCCAACCAGGGTGGGCACCAGCCCCTTGTACAGCGCCAGCACGCCCTCGGTGCGCAGCACAGTAAGGAAGCCGTCCGCCATGCCTGCGAGTGGGGAGCGGGGGCAAGCATTGGCCAGTGTAAGCTGCTAGAGGCACACATGTTGTTAAGTGCATATCCGAGCGCAGCATGCCTACACCTTTTGTCAACCCCACCCACCCATCCATCCGCATTCTGCATCACCCACCCACCCACCGCGGTAGCCGTGGTTGGGCAGCGCCAGGCGCAGCCGCATGGTGTCTAGAGGGTGGGTCAGCGCCGTGGCCGTCATGCCGGCACACGCGCCCGACAGCAGGCGGCGCGGCACGCTTAGCTCGCCATGCTCATCCGCCAGCAGCCGCTTGTATTGATCATTGGAAGATAGCTGCGCCGCTGAGTAAGGGAAGATGCTGCGGAGTGGGGGCAGGCGCATGGCGGACGTGTGAGCAGGCAGGCATGTACAGCAGCGCCCCTGGGAATGCGGCATGAGCCGCCAGGGCCAGGGCCCATATGGCACATCTGCCTGCATCACAGCCAGTCGACCGCGTAGGGCACGAGGCATGCAGCAATCGCTCTCGCTCGCTGCAACATGTGCTGGCCGCCCCACCGGATGATGTTGAGCGCGTTTCCCTTCCAGAAGGCGCGCAGCCCCTCCTCCGCCAGGATCTTGCGAGCCGCCTGGCCCACGCCTGTGTAGGCTGTGGCGCTGGTGCCCGCCGATGGCACGGCTTGCACCTACAGGTGGGTGAGGTGTAGGCAGGCATGGGAACAGTTTGGGTTCGCTTCTTTTGACAGCATGGCCCTTGGGATAGAGCTGTCCCTTTCGCAGAGGAGCACAGCAGGCAAGAGAGCATGGGCGGTGCAGGAAGCACGCCTGCCGCCGCCAAATCGAGCAGCCAGGGCAGCATGGAGGCCCACCTGGAACAGCAGCTTGATGCGGTCTAATGGGGCGGTGGCTGTGCGCGCCACTGCGCCTGCCGCGCCGCCAGCAACAAACATTCTGCGGCAGGCGGGACAGCACTGGGGTTGCCAGGTAGGCAGCATGATGATCTCATGCCCCACCCTGGCGCCTCTTGCCCTTCTCAACCCGGCAGGCTGGCCGCCATGCAGGGCAGCTTGTCTGCAGCCCCACCTTGAACTGTCCCACAGTCTGCTCATGGCACCAGCGGGTGGCGCCTGCTGCTGCTGCTGCGTGGCTGCTGCCATGCTCGCTGCTGCGGCGGCCCGTGCCGCAGTGACACTGCTGGCGGCGGCGGCGGCAGCGGCAGGAGGCGGGMGGGSGGAGCTGGSCATSGGCCGCTGCGCCCGCTACTACACGTCCAGTGGATCTGCCAGAGACTGATGGCGCGTGGTCAGGCCTGCTAGTGCTGTTGTCGCGGGAGTCGCCTGGTTGTTGAGGGACTGGCAGTGCACAAAGCTGGTTGCGCTATTGCAATAGACTGTGAGGCAATGTGGGGCTACTCTGGAAGCATTGGGCGATGAGCAGGGGCGATGATGAGGGTGCTGGCTGACCGCCAGCGTTGAATTGGTGCTGCTGCTGCGCCAAAAGACACTTGCAATTGTCTAACTGATCATTGATAGCAACCCAGGTCGCCGCAGCCTCGCTCAGCAGCGGGTCGCTCGGGTTTGAGCTCGCCGCCCCTCTCCTGCAGCGCCTCTGGCAGCCCCTTGCAGACATGCTGCGCCAGATTTCACAGGCGGCGCTGCGGCCGTTTCTGCAGCAGGTGCGGGCCTCGGCAGCAGTGCCGCCGCAACCGCTTGCCGCCCAGGAACCTGCGGGTAGTCCTCGTCGTTGGTGCAGTTTGCCGACCTCTGTTTTGCCTGTGCAACCTTGTGATGTGCAGGCTGCGGCTCCTCTGTCTGCTGCCAGCCGTGCTTTCTCAACCGCTGCCACCAATGGCGACACAGACGGCACGATTGAGCGGGGCCCGGACGGCCACATCTTGCCTCATGGCGGCAGCGGCCTGGTCAACCTCATGGCCGGCAGTGCGGCGGCAGAGGCGGCGCGGCAGCGCTGCCACTACCAGCTGGAGCTAACGGAGCGCCAGGTGTGTGTTTGCTGCAGCCAGGAAGCGTATGCAGAGATGCCTTAGAAGCAGGAGTCTGGGATCGTGGGTTCCAATCATCAGCGCCATCCCTGGCCACGAACCTGCGGCATGCACAACCACACTGCCCCTCTGCTGCTGCCCCATGAATCCACAGGCCTGCGATGTGGAGCTGCTGACCGTGGGCGGCTTCACGCCGCTGGATGGCTTCATGAATGAGGATGCCTACCACTCCGTGGTGGAGCGCATGCGGTGAGGAACAATGCTGCTGCCCGCTGTGATGTGCCATGGGGTGCCACACCTCGTCGCACTGCTGGATGGGCTGCGGGCCGCCCCAAGTGGTAGATGGGTCGCAAGCTTGCAGGCCATCTCAATCAAGCAATCAAGGGTGGCCTGCCCAAGTGGCTTGTGCTGCCTCGCATACACAGCATACACACACCACCATCCCCCTCCCCGGCTGCCCATGCAGACTGCCCTCCGGCCTCCTGTTTGGCCTGCCTGTGGTGATGGACACCTCCAATGATGCCATCAAGCCGGGCGCCAAGGTGAGGTGCTACTTGAGCTGGGGACCATGGATCAAAAGCAGTGGGGCGGCAGTGCAGATGACCAGTCCTGCCGCGTGCCGCATTCCTGACCACCAGCCATTCAGCCACGGCGCCACCTGCTCCTTGCACTCCGGCTGAGCTGATGGCGTGCACTGCTTCCTGCCCCTCGCCCTCCTCAGGTGCTGCTGACGTACAAGGGGCAGGACGTGGCTGTGATGGACGTGGAGTCCCATTGGCAGCCCAACAAGGTGGGTGGGCAGACAGGGTTTGTTTGCGCGTGTCGTGCAGCCCTAATGTTGCATGGGCTGCACACCGTCTGAGCCAAAACAAGAGCATCCATGCCGAACCTGACAAGGCGGAACGCTTTGCCCTGCTGTTTCCCTGGGCAGGTGGTTGAGGCCAGCAAGTGCTACGGCTCCACCTCCCTGGAGCACCCCGCAGGTCAGCGAAAGAGAGGCAGGCAATGTGGCAGGCAACTACCATCCAGCACGTTTGAACATGTGTGCTTGGCCGGCATGGTCGCGTTGTTCCAGCCTCTTATGCTTTTGCTGCACTGCTGACGCTGCCCGCTAGCAGTTTGGCTCAGAAGCAAACCCTCCCATTCTTCCGACCAGTGTCCATGATTGCCACGGAGCGAGGCCGCTTCTACCTGGGCGGCAAGGTCACCGGCTTCGAGCTGCCCAAGCGGTGAGGCGGGAGCAGGGCAGTGGGGGCGGCATGGGCGCGAAGCGGACGACAGGATTGGTGACCACACTCTCCTCTCCTGCATTTCCTGCTTTGGATGCTACACAGCTTGGGCCACAACCCGAGCACTCGCAGGCAGAGCCTATGCCATGGGTTCACCAATGGCTGCTCACTCAGCCACCTTCTCCGGGCTGCTGCAGCGTGTTCCCATGCCACACGCCGGAGCAGGTCCGGAGCGAGCTGCCGCCCAACACTGATGTGGTGGCGTTCCAGGTGTGGCAGGGAGAAAGTGGTGTAACTTTTCGGAGAGCCATCGGTGAGGCAGGGTGGGCATCAGTGTGACTGGTTGCTGGTTGCGCATGCCCACCGCCCCCGCAGCTGCATGCCCAGGCTTCCCAACGCCGCACTGAGCCCCTGCTGTCATGGCCTCCTGCCAACCTGTTGTGCAGTGCCGCAACCCCATCCACCGCGCGCACTACGAGCTGTTCATCCGCGCGCTGGAAGCGCCCAACGTGGCGCGGGATGGCGTGGTGCTGGTGCACCCCACCTGCGGCCCCACCCAGGTGGGCTGGCTGCCCCTGGAGTGGAGTGGGCCGGCGGGGCTGGGGGCCGTCCGGAAAGCCTGGAGGAACTGACTGTCCTGCTGCTGGCCCAGCTTGTCAACCCAACTCGACCATACTGCCACATCCATTGCGCCCCTGCCCCTGTGCAGGATGACGACATCCCGGGCATTGTACGGTACCACACCTACGAGGTGCTGCAGAAGGAGGTGCAGAACCCGCGCGTCAGGTGGGCGGGGAGCAGGGCGGGTGGGTGAGGGGGACAGGTGTGGTCGTAGTGCAGCTTGGGTGGCTGCAGACGGCATGCCCCAGACGCGGCCAGTGCTTCTGAGCAGACGGGACCAAACACCACTGCGGCCTCTGCCGTCAACCTCCCTGCCGCTGTGTGCCTACCCTGCAGGTGGGCCTACCTGCCCTACTCCATGCACATGGCGGGCCCGCGTGAGGCCATCCAGCACATGATCATCCGCAAGGTGAGGGGTGGGGCTGGGGGAAACTGCAGCTGGGCCCCTGTGCAAAGTGTGTCCCATAATGCAGCGCACAGCGTTGCCTGCAGCATTGCCTGGCCCCTCGGCTGCCACATACCACTCATGCCACGTGCTCCCCCCTCCTTCCCAACAGAACTATGGCTGCACCCACTTCATCATTGGCCGTGACATGGCGGGCTGCAAGTCCAGCCTCACCGGCGAGGTGCGCTGCTGGAAGCCGGCTGGGAGCAGGCAGCAGGGTGCAGTGCTTCATTCACAGGCGGGGAGATGCATGCCTCCCCAGGGCCCCAGAGCACCTCCAACAGCACTTGCCTTGCCCCCCCTCTGTGCAGGACTTCTACGGCCACTACGATGCCCAGGACTTTGCCAAGGCGCACGCTCGGGAGCTGGGCATGAAGACGGTGCCCTCGCTCAACGTGGTGTACACCGAGGAGAAGGGGTGAGGCGCTGGAATGATGGAAGCAGCCGAGTGGTTTTGTGACAGGAGGGCGCATGTGCGCTTGTCGGCCATGCTTGTCCTCATCGTGCCGCCCACTTGCCTCCAGGCCCCACTTGCAATGACAGGCCCCTGAGCCTTGACAGCCAGTTCTCCGCCCTCACTCGTCCAACAACAACACCCCCTCCCACCCACCACCCCGCAGCTACGTGACCGCTGACATTGCTGAGGCCGAGGGGCTGCACACCAAGAAGCTCAGCGGCACCAAGTTCCGCCAAATGCTGCGCAGCGGTGCGTTGGGATGTGATGCGGAGCGCGGGTGGGAGGCTTGCGTGTGACGCAAGTGCGACCAAGCTGCAGTTCTGCGGCGTTGCAGGGTGGCTCGGTAGCTCCGCCCACCTGCCTTCATAAACGCATTGCACACTCCCCCCAGCACGTTCCGGGGAGATGTACATGAAGCAGCTTTGCTGCTCTCACGCCACACTCATCCTTTTGTTTGCATTTTTGCAGGGGAACAGATCCCGGAGTGGTTCTCCTTCAGCTCCGTGATTGATGTGTTGCGCGAGGTAAGGGGCTAGGCCATTTGTTGGAACACTTTTCAGCTGTGCTTGCTTTGCCTGGCCAGCCAGTCTTGTGCAGATCATCCAGGCGAGCTGACATGCTGCCCGCTCCCATCCCATATCTCTGCTGTGCAGCACCAGCAGCACCAGCAGCAGTGAGCAGCTGGGCCACCCTGCAGCCTGCCCCACCGTCTGCATTTCATGCCAATAAAGCTGCCATTCCAGTTGAGCGCTGTAAGTTTACACTGCTGAGCTGAGACGAGCAATAGTGCACGGAGAATAGTGATGCATAGTATCGGGCAGAAGGCCTCGCTGCTGTATCATCTGCAAGACAGGCCACAAAGCACGCAGCTCTGCGGCGGCGCCTGCTTTCAGCACTGGCCCGCCTTCATCCGTTCTTGACCTTCTGCCGGATCTGCTTGGGCGTGAGCAGCAGGCGGTCCATCAAGGACGCCTCCCGCATGGGCGCATGCTGCGGGGGCAGGAGTGGGAGGGGCAGTGGGGGTTCCAGTCAGTCGGCAGGCGCAAGGGAACACATGAGCCACCCCAACGGCCAGCGCCCATGTACAAAGATACGTTTTCTGTGCACATCAATCAAGCTGCATCAGCTCGGTTGCGCACCTGCGCCGCCCGGTAGTCTGCTATCCGCTGATCCGCCTGCTCCAGCTTCCTGGCAATCTCCGCCTCCCTGCGGTGGCAGCGGCGGTGGCAACCAGCATGGCAAGCCTGGTGCAGGTGACAGTCGCACCTCCGCAAGGCACGAGATTGAATGGCACATGCAGCACAGTGCAGCACAGTACCAACAAGGAGCTGCAAGCATTGCACAAACTCAAGCAGGCCATGCTCATGCCGGCGTGCATTCATCCACCAGCGCACCGCAGCGGCTTCTCGCGGTCGTGCTTGTGGCCCTTGGGCTTGCGCCGCCGCGCCGGCTCTGCTGCCCGCTCGTACGCCCATTCCCCGCCCTCTGCCAGCGTCTCCTTGCGCAGCCGCGCCGCGTTCTTGGCGCTGATGGCCGGCTTGTGCCAGGAGCCCGCCACCTGTAGATAAATCAGGGGCGAGGTGCGAGAGGGCTGAGGGGGAGGGCAGCGCAGTGGTGTCGCTCACTGCCGCCCGCCGCCTGCCGCCGCTTAGGAGCCAACGGCGGTCTGGCCCTGCACGCACCGGCCTAAAGCGTAGCGCCTCCTGCCCCAGCTTTTCTAGCAGCTTGCGCGCTGACATAGCTGCTGCTGCCCGCCTGCTGCAAGGCTGCTCGGGTGGTGAGCGAGTGCTGGCGGCGCTGTGCTGCTCAAGGCGATCAATCGGGTACCAGGAGTGCACAGCAGCAGCGCCGGGCCCAGCAGCTTGGGGTTGTGGCGGCATGGGGAGCTGCTGTGCCGCACTGCACAGCAGGAGCGGCTCGGCAGAGACTGCGCCCTGCGATGCAACATTGCATTGTTGTACATTGCTGTGGGCATTGCCGACTGGCCCCCAGCACACGCAATTGGCAGCGAGCGTGCCCTATGTCCACCTCCGAGGAGCTGGAGCGCCTGCGAGCCGAGAATGAGGCACTCAAGGCTGAACTCGAAGCGCTGAAACGCTCGCAGCAGCCGCCGGCAGCGCAGGCGCCCGCCGCGGCCCCTGCCGCCAATGGCGGCGGCGCCGCCTGTCCGGCGTTTGCGCCCTGGGATGGCATGCAGCACGGCCTGGACAAGCAGCAGATCTCGCGCTACAGCCGGCAGATCATCCTGCACAGCTTTGGAGTGCAAGGTGGGTGGCTGGGGACCGGTGGGCGGGCGCTGCCCGCAGTGAACCCTCCAGAACCCTGGGGGCACCCTCTGCGCTCGCCTGCCTCGCGCCAGGGGCCCAGCCGCCAAGTGCCTCTCTGCAGCGCCTACCCACTGCCAGCACCGCACCTCGCTCCCCTTGCAGCGCAAGCGCGCCTGTGCCGCGGCTCCGTGCTGATCATCGGAGCGGGTGGGCTGGGCTCGCCGGCGGCGCTCTACCTGGCGGCAGCGGGTGTGGGGCGGCTGGGCATCGTGGACCGAGATACAGTGGAGCTGAGCAACATCCACCGCCAGGTCATCCACAGGCGAGTGGGCGGGTGGAAATTGCCTGGTGGTGCAGGCAGCACTAGGCGAGCCATGTAACGTGTTCGCCTGCAACCATTTTCAGCAGTGTGGCGGGCACGTCCCTCGATCAGTGATCACTGCAACATGAGCCGCTTTGCCCCGTGCTGCTGCGCCCTGCGCAGGGAGGCCAGCGTGGGTGTGCACAAGGCGCTGTCGGCGGCCGAGGCGTGCCGCGCGCTGAACAGCAGCATCCTGGTTGAGACGTATCTGGAGGGGCTGACGCCTGAGAATGCAGGTGCGATTGATTCAGTGTGCAGGCGGCAGGGTGATAGGGATGGTTGGGTGCTGTGGGATGTTGTACTCTGCTGCTCTCCATTTGACTGAGCAAAGTCCAATCAACTCCAATCAACATGTATGCAAGAATCTTCACGTCAGTCTGTTGCCGTTGCACCTGCTGCAGTGGAGCTCATTTCCGAGTACGATGTCATCGTGGACGCCTCGGACAATGCGCCCACCCGCTACCTTATCAGGTGCATGCCTGTGCTGGGTGCCTTGAGGAGCTGATGCATGCTGTAGCTTAACCGCTGGAGCGCTGGTCGATAAATGGTGTGCGCAACTGGCTGAGTCCTGATGGCCACAACTGCTTATACATCCTTGGCCCCCATTGTCCTGCCGTAGTGATGCCTGCTGCGTGGCGCGGCGGCCGCTGGTGTCGGGGGCTGCCATCGGAACGGACGGCCAGCTGACGGTCTACTGCCACGGCGAGGACGGTGAGCGGCTGCTCTTGCACTGGGGGCATCTGAGTGTGACATTCAGCTTTGGCACCGTGGCGCTGCTCAGAGCAGAAGGCACAGCTCCTGAAACCGGCCACCCATGAACGCCACTCAGCGACTTACCAAGGCATCCCTGCCCCCTTGCTGCCACCCCCGCAGGTCCCTGCTACCGGTGCCTGTTCCCCGAGTCGCCGGCGGCGGGCAACTGTGCGCGCTGCGTGGATGCTGGCGTGCTGGGCGTGGTGCCGGGGGTCATCGGCACCCTGCAGGTGCGCCCTCAGAGCTGGCTCGGTGCGGGGCATTTGGGGGANTGTGCGCGCAGGGCCACTGTCTTGCTCCTTACATTGGAGAACGCCTGGAACTGGTGTCTGCAGCGAGCCTCTGTGCATTTGAGTCCAACTCATGTTGCCGCACTGGCTGCACTGCCACCGCTGCAGGCGCTGGAGGCCATCAAGCTGGTGTCGGGGGTGGGGGAGCCGCTGTCGCGCCGCCTGCTGGCCATGGACTGCGCCACCGGCCGCTTCCACTGTGTCAAGCTGCGCGCCAAGTGAGCTGCTGATGGTTGGATGGGCATGCTTGCGTGTGATGCAGTCACTTTCGTGCTGCTGCAATCTGCTGCAATGGTTCAATCGGCGAACATGCACTGCTTGCCCTCACACCCTGTGCCCACCTCATGCAGGTCGCCCGCCTGCGTTGCATGCGGCACCTCCCCCGCCATCACCGCTGCCACGCTGCCGACATACGACTATGCCGGCTTCACGGGGCAGGCTGCCGCCAATGACGCGGCACCGGCGCCGCTGCAGCTGATCCCCCGGGAGGAGCGCATCACGCCTCGCCAACTGCAGGAGCGGTGCGTTGTGCCGTGGTGTCGTGGTGATGCTGTGCTCTGCTTTTGTGTGGGCTATGCTGTGCTAGACCTCGCAGCGCAGGATTGCACGGGCAGGGTGAGTTGCTAGTGGGTGGCCAGCCTGTTTGTAGTCGGCTTGCCTGCTCAGAGCCCCATGTGCCATGCACTCTCTTCATGCCATGGATGCCCCGCAGCCTGGCCGCACACCCCGACGCGCTAGTGCTGGACGTGCGGCCGCTGGAGCAGTTCAACATCTGCCACCTGCCGGGTGAGCCGGGCGGGCCTGCATTGCACGCTGTTCGCATTTGACCCCAGGGTGCTGCTGCCGGACGCAAAGAACTGCTTTGTGATAGGTGTTGTGGTGCTGTGCTGGTGCCCTGCAAAAGCCGCAGCAAACTATCTCAATCTCGAATGCCCTGCAGGCGCCATGCACACCCCGTACAAACACTTTGATCGCCACCTGGACGCAATCCGGGCACGGCTGGCAACTCCAGGAACGCATCCGGCGGCAGCAGGCACTGCGGCAACAGCAGGCGACGCAGCAGGGCAGGACGGCACTGCAGAAGACAGCAGCAGCCCCAGCGAGCAGCCGCCGTTTTATGTGGTGTGCCGGCGTGGCAACGACTCGCAGCGGGCGCTGGCTGCGCTGCGGCGGGCGGGCATTAGCCAAGGCGTGGACGTGGTGGGCGGCATGGAGGCCTGGGCCCGGGAAGTGGACACCTCATTCCCAATGTACTGAGACAGAGTGCCCCGTACTTATCAGCTGCTGTATATGCTACTTTTGAACGAGGAGCGTTGCGGCTGGTCAAACCACTGCCTCGCATCCTGCGTCGCTGCAGAGCCCTGGCCACCTGCTCTGCAACACTTATGCCGCCGTGCTTGCGGCCTCTTTGACTCTCTGCATTCTGATCATTGCTACACGTGAGCGCTCTGTGAATAGTCTCACTGGCACAAATGGAAGTGGCAACGTCATGTGCAGAGCTGGGCGGGAGGAGCTTGCAACATGTCCTGGCTCCTCAGCCATCTTGATGCTGTTGCTGCTCCTGCCGCTGCTGCTCTCCCTGCTGCTGCTGCTGCTGCCGCGGCTGCTTTCCTAACTGCTGCTCCTGCTGCTGCGGCTCCTGCTGCTCTCGCTCCTGCTGCTGCTGCTCCTCCTCCTCCTCCTCTTGCTGCTGCTCTCCCGCCTGCTGCTGCTGCGCCTTGCCGCCCTTGCGCCGCCGCTTGACCTGCTTGCGCCTGCCCGGCAGCAGCTCCCGCAGCCGCTCCTCCTGCTCCTCATTGGGCAGGAGTGGTATCACATCCTCCTCCGCAAATGCCGTGCTGCAGCTGGGGCAGGTGCCGTCCTTTCCAGCCTCCCGAAGCGCCCGGTCAGCAAACACGTGGCCGCACGGCACGAGCGCCACAAAGGGGTGCCGGTCGCAGCGCGCTTCCGTGATGGGGCAGGTGTAGGGCGCTGGCAGGGTGGGGTCGGCGGAGCCGTCGGCTGCGGTGGCCACAGCCGCACCCTCAGTGGGCACCGGCGGCTGGTAGGCCAGCGGGAACACGTCCCTGCATGACCAGGAAGCCGGAAATGCAGGGGGCTGGGTTTGTGCAGTGCTATCAAGGGACAGGATGATGCCTCCTGGCAGTGCATTCTGATGCTGCCCCAACAGCACAGCCGCAGGCTATCTTAGCATCACGCACTTCATGCTGGTGATGTGGTCAAAGGCGTCGCCGCTCTCCCGCAGCACGTTCATGTGGCGGTGCAGCGCCTCGTCATCGGCAAACGTGCCCGCCCGCGCCAGCAGCCACTCCAGCACCGACTGCTTGCTGTACAGCCGGCCCTGCAGAGGAGGAGGAGAGAATGATGGCAGGTGAGCTGACGAGCCGACGATACGCACGCCTTGCAGGGAGGAGGGGCCCTGCAGGGCTCTTTGCAGCAGCGGGCCCGGGGCAGAGCAGCATGCGCCCACTGCCACAAATGGCGTGCTTTCCAACCCAGTGCATGTTTCTGCTTCCAGAACCACTCACCAAAAAGCAGGCGACGACGGGCGCTGCCAGGGGCTGGCCGCTCAGCGCGCACGTGGTCCACTTGGTGACCCTGCAGACAGGAATGGCAATTCCGGGTGAGCTGCCTGCACTGTAGACAGGGCCAGCATGAGCCCAGTTTTCGGCTCAGCAAAGTTCAGGTCCAGCGAGTTGCTCCGCATGCCCGCCTAGCTTGCAACAGACCAACCTCACTTGGAGGTGGCTGCGTCCAGCTTGCGCCGCTTCAGCGTGCCCCGCACGGCGCCACCACGGGTGGAGCGGCTGTCATCCGCCTTGTTCAGATCCCAGCACTGCCCCCGCAGAACGTCGTTGCGCGAGACTGCGGGGTGTGCGGGGGGTGGGGAGTGCGCGCAATGGACGAGTGCCACACAAGAGGCCGAGCGCAAAGCAACGGAGCGGCGGCCGGCAGGGCGGCGGCAGCTGCTAGGGGGCTCCTTACTTATCGTGCCGCCATCCAGCCCCATTCTGACAACTGCCCGGTAGTGCAGGCGCAGTGGCGCGGGCTGTCGAGGGCTGCAAGCGGAGGGCGGTGGCCAAGCGGGCCGCTGTTGCGTTGGGAGCGCTGCTGGTGTTTGTTGCAGCTTGTCAAACAGATGGCAACTGCGTCAATGTCAGCAAACGCTGTTCTAAAGCTGAAGCGCAGGCCGTCCGCATGCAGGCGGGCAAACGCAAGCCCCTCGGCGCTGGATCGCCGCTGATCTGCACACGGTTGGCACAGTGCACTCGCTGCCCAGGCGCTTTTGATGCTCCCCCTGCCGGCTCGGTCCCAAAGCCCGACCGTGCCGCTAGGGCAGCGCCCCACACAGCAGCCGGCGATCCGTAGGAGCGTGAAGGCGATGGCGGGTGCGGAGGGCGAGCGGCCCGCCTCCCCGGCACAGGAGGGCAAGAAGGGCGAGGCCGCCTCGCCCCAGCAGGCCAAGCCAGCGGCCCCCGAGGCCAAGAAGGAAGGCATCACTCGCATACCGTCCATCCCCGTCGCAACGAGGCCCACCGATGACTTGGGTGAGGAGCAGCGCCGCCGCCGCCGCCGCTGCCTGCCGCTGCTGCCCACCGTACCGGCCCCAACCCTCGTTGTGCCCTGGCTGACTGCGTGCTCACCTCCAATCGTTGCCTGGATGCTGCAGAGTTCCTGGAGATCCGGGACCTGCGCAGCCAGCTCAAGCCGCAGGACTCGCCGTAAGCGCCGGGACCGTTGGGGGCTGTGCCGGGGCGCCGGAGGTCGGCACGCTGCCTGCGTGCCTGCTTGAGCTGCTTTGCAGCCTGCCTGCACACCCGTGCACCTGCCCAGTGTTCCTGTCACTGCTGCCCTGCACGCTGCAGATTCATGGCCACCAACAACGCGGGCGCCGGCTTTGGTGAGCGCACGGCGCACCTGTTTGGCGGCTGCTGCTGTTAGCTTTCTGTGCCCGCCTGTGCCACCTACCAATCTCCTATTGCCCCTGCAGTGGGCGACAGCGACCTGGTGCGCATCAGCATCATGAACTACGAGAGCGGGGACAGCAGCGGTGAGGCCCGCAGCGTCAGGCTGGGCAGCGACGGTACTCATGGATTGATGTGTGGAGGGCACGGAGGGCATGCAGCTGCTGCCGCCGCTGCTGCATGCTTGCCCGGCAAGCGCTGCCAACTGATGAGGCTGCTGCTGCAGCTTGCCCGGCAAGCGCTGCCAACTAATGAGGCTGCTGCCCTGTGCCTGCCTGCCTGCGCAGGCAGCCACCGCGACTTTGCGGCCAAGAACAGTGCGGCGCTGTACGACCCCGCCAAGAACCAGGCCATCCCGCTGCCCGACTTTGCGCTGCGCAGGTGCGCGGCAGTTGGGGGTTTGACTGTGGTTGCTGCGCAGCTGCGCTGCGAGGCTGCACATGCATGCGGCAGATGAGGCAGCATGCCTGTTTGCCGAAGTCGTTGTTGCCCATGCCCTTGCTGTGCGCAGCGGGCCTCGCAAGACCATTTACCACAACCCCAAGGATGTGGTGGCGGCCATCGTGACATGTGAGCAGGCCGGCATGGGTGCTGCGCTGCTGTGGTTGCTCTCAGCGCTTGGTTCCTGCTCGAAGGACTCGGGTGCCGCGTAAGCCGCTGCCGCAGGCGTGCTGCCCCAGTAGCCTGGTTGAGCCATGCATTCATGCATGGGTTGCGCCGTGCCAATGCCCCAAATGTGCTTCTGTGCGGGTCTTGTGCACAGTAATATACTCGAGTGCACATCTGAAAGCTGCTGTGGGACAAGCATAGCCCGTTGCAACTTTGAATTGGCCCCCTGTTCTGTACGCCCATGTGCAGGCGGCGGCCTGTGTCCTGGTCTCAATGACGTGGTGCAGAACATTGTGTTTTCACTGGTGAGTGGTGCGCAGCAAGGCTTCGTTGGCTTGTTGGCGCCTGCTCACAACTCCTCTGCAGCGACACTCCCCCACCAAGATTTGTTTATTGTTCCCTGCAGTGCGACTACGGCGTGCCCGAGGACCAGATCTTTGGCATCCGGTACGGCCTGCGCGGCTTCCTGGACCGCCACGCCAAGCCGGTGCAGCTGAGCCGCGCCGCCGTGGACGGCATCCAGCTCAAGGGCGGCACCGTGCTGGTGGGCGCAGGGGCGGCTTGCTGCGGTGGCTGGTGTTGATCTGTGGCAGCCTACTGGCACAATTGGTGCAATGGCGATGGCCGGCTGTGCGCAGGAGCAGGTTGGCAAGGCATGCCCTCTAGCGCTGACTGCTGGAGTTGCTTCACCTCTGCTGCTGCGCGCAGGGCACGTCGCGCGGCAATGCCAAGATGCCCGCCATTGTGGAGCGGCTGCGCCTGTGGGGCATCAACCAGCTGTGAGTGTTGCGCAATGCACGGAAGCTCTGACCCACCATGCCTGTACCTGCTGCTGCTGCCGCCCGCAAGCAGTGGTACATCTGCCCGTGCCTCACATGTCAAGCCTCCCCCACTACCCCGCCTCACCCTGCCTGCCTTCCTGCCCTCCCTCCTGCCCCGCCCAGCTACGTGATTGGCGGCAACGGCGGCAACGCGGCGGCGCATGCCATCTCCAAGGAGTGCGCGGCGCAGGGCGTGGTGTGCAACGTGGTGGGCGTGCCAAAGTCCATCGACAACGACATCCAGCTGGTGCGCTGCTTGCAACTTGGCTGGCGCTTGCAGTTGCTGGCGTTGCGGGCACACCAACCGCGTTGGCTGTGTATTGATGGGCCCTCCCAAATTCCATGTGCAACAGCCAGCTGCCGCTCGGGCTTATGGCGCACCTGCTGTCATGTTTCTCACCACCTCCCCTGCCACCTCCGCCGCAGATTGACCGCTGCTTCGGCTTTGACACGTCGGTGGAGGAGGCGCAGCGCTCGCTCATCAGCGCACGCGTGGAGGCGCGCAGCAGCGGCGGTGAGCAGCCTGCAAGGGCAGGCTTGGGGGGACGGGGGCTGTGGGAATCGGCTGACTCACTACTCTCATGCATGGCTTGCAAACTGTGTGTGTGTCAGCAGCAAACCATCTTTGGCCGTGATGCCTCTCATGCCGCAGGCATCTCCATCGTCAAGCTGATGGGCCGGCAGTCGGGCTTCATCGCCATGAACGCATCCATGGCCTCGGGTGCGTGGCTGTTTCATACGTTATAAGCAAGCTCCCTCGGGTGCGTGGCTGTTTCATACGTTATAAGCAAGCTCAAAGTTGCCCCTTGTGCCCCTGTTTGGCCTCAGCTAGGTGGCTGCTGCATGTGTGAAGGGCTAGTGCTGCTGTCACTGCTAAAGCGGTGCCCTTGGGTTGGCTGGATGGCCGCAATCAGAATGCATGCAACCAGCCGTTTCATGGCACAGCTCCAACCTCCANCCCCACCCGCTTTAACCGCCCCGCAGGCGTGGTGGACGTGTGCCTGATCCCCGAGATCCCCTTTGACCTGGACAAGCTGTGCGACTTTGTCAAGTCCATCATGGACCGCAAGGACCACTGCGTCGTCTGCGTGGCAGAGGGTGGGTGGGTGGGTGGGTGGGTTGCATCGGCAGAGGTGGGCGGCGTGCTGCTTGCTGTGCGGTCAGCTCGACGGAGGCTGGGCGCACTGCTGCTTGAACATCCACGTTGCAGTAGCATTCATCCACCACTGCCCACCCACCACCCTGCAGGCGCGGGCCAGGACATCATGGACTCGAGCGGGCCCAAGGGCACCGACGCCAGCGGCAACCCCATCCTGCAGGCGCGCGGCAGGGGTGGGATCAGGGGGGTGGACCACAGTAGGCCACGCTCCAGCTGCAGTTGTTGTGTGCAGCAAAGCGCAGCCCAGCTGGGCGCTGCTGCAGTTGTCGCATGTGGCAGTCCAGCTTGACTTTGCGGCAGCCGGCTCTCGACCACCCGCCAGGCGTCCCTGCCCTGCCCGCCGACCTGGATCTGCCCTATGCTCCCTCCTCCCACATTGCTGCTGCCGCAGGACATTGGCGTGTTCCTGCGGGACGTGTTCCGCCAGCGCTTCAAGGGCGTGGACATCAAGTACATTGGTGAGGAGGGAGGGTGGGTGGGTGGGGCCTAGAGGGCTGTGCGTCTGTCTGACCTTGGCAAAGCTTGCAACTGATGAGCTGTGGCTTGCAGGTCGTGTGGATTACTGATGCATGCCACCTGCATCCGTGCCCTAGATCGACAAGTGCAAATTCGCCTCCCCGCCGTGCAGACCCCTCCTACATGATCCGCTCCATCCCCACCATCACCACCGACCGCATCTACTGCAAGGTGCGGGGGCTGGAAGAAAAGACCATACAATTGTGCTGGCCACTGGGCCAGGCTGTGCAGTGGAGAGCCTTGCTTGCTGGTGCAGGGAGGCGGTGGCATGTGCTGCCAATGGCTTGCAACTCGCCACTGCTGCGCGCCGGCATGGCTCACCTGTTGCCACCCCGGCAAGTGCAGGTGCTGGGCCAGGGCGCTGTGCACGGCGCGTTTGCGGGATACACCGACTTCACGGTTGGACTGGTCAACACGTGAGCGCCTGGGCGGCGCTTTTTTCCTGTTTGGCCAAAACGGCCTGCTACCTCCTTCCAATGTCGCTTGTGCGCGATCGGGAGTGGGCCGAGATCCTGCCAAGCTGCGCCTCCCAGCTTGCTGCTGCCTGCCCCTGCGCCCCCCTGCACAGGCACTACGTGTTCCTCCCGACCACCACCATCATCCAGTTCGCGCGGACAGGTGCGCCTGGATGGGCAGCGGCGGCCGCCATGCATGCAGCCATGATTGCGGAATCGGGTCAGTCTCATGTGCAGCATTGAAATGCTTATCCTCGCTGCCTCCCCGCACCAACATCGCTTGCAGTGGACCCCAAGGGCCGGCAGTGGAACCGCCTGAAGACAGCCATCAACCAGCCAGACCTCATGTGAGGCGGCCAGCGGCTGTGGCACCAGCCCCGCTGCTAGGGTTGAAGCAAGCAGGGATTGACCCCTTTTGTTCCCGCCTGCTGTCGTCTGCCCCGTTTGAATATCTGTTTCGTGTGCTCCGCTCGTCCTGCTCTCGTGCTGCCCTCCCTGTTTTCCGCCCCTCCTGCCAGCAACCCACCCATGCACTTGCTCGCCCTCTGTACTGTTTTGTCCTGCTCCCTGACAAGCACCACATGCCCATGCCTTGACATCGAATCGATACTCTCTGTCAATGTGTATTACGCATTGGCAGCCACTGAGGGCCCCTCCCAACGTAGACAAAGTCGGTCAGTACTAGGCAAGTAAAGTACACAAAAGGGTAAGCTTGGAGTCGCTTGTACAACCAACTGAGTAGCGCGCAGCAACGGCAGCGGTCACCGCTGGTATGCGCTGCGGGCATACTGCGCCTGCTGCTGCGCCTGCTGCTGCGCTGCCGCCGCCTGCCGCCGCCGCTGGTGCTCTTCACTGGACAGCTCGGTGAGGGGCAGGTCCAGGGAAGACTCTGGCAGGCTGCGGGTGCGTGTGTGGTGCGCCGCTGGCCGCGCTGCTCCCCCCTGCTGCTGGCGTGGGTGCCCGCMCGGTGCCGCCGCCGCTGCCGAGGCCCGCCCATACGCCTGGGGCGGCAGCGGCTGSGACTGCGCGTGGGCCTGCACGCCCGCATGCTGCTGCGACAGGTGTGGGTTGGCGTCACGCAGCGCCGCCATGGCCGCCTCAACCGCGCTCAGGCTGTCCTTGATGTTCTGTGCCGCCGGGCCAGT
>JADXDR010000050.1:135129-205024 GCA_025026875.1 Chlorella ohadii | reverse complement strand
GACCGGCCCAGCGCGCTTGCAGAGGCCCCGTTCTCGTCGCCGGCCCGCTGCGCGCCGCCTAGCTGGCTGACTGCCACGCTGCTGCGCCGCGGCGCCTGCTGCTGCGGCTGGCCAGGCACCTGCTGCCCCATGGGCTGGAAGCGGCTGGCCAGCGCCGCCTGGCGGCGGTCCGGCGCCTGGGCCGCCTGCTGCTGCTGCTGCGCCAGGCTGGCATCCTGGGAGGCCAGCGCCAGCTGGCGTGCCTCCCACTCGGCAGATCCGCCCTCCATGCTGCTGCGGTTGCTGGGCGGCTGCTGGCGTGCCGGCCCACGGATGCTCTCAGCAGATGTGGAGGTGGGAGGGCGGGGCGGCGGTGGCGGCATGCCTGCATCACCCGCGCCTGCTGGCCCGTCGCGCCTGTTGAGGTGGGCTGCGGGGCAGGATGAGGCAGCAGCACGTGCTGCTGGTCAGCTGTGGTGCTTTGGGAGGCACTCAGTGAATGGACTGCACCTCTGCATGCACATCCCTTGGGCTAAGCGTTCCACAGTCGAATAGTGCACGTGTGTTGCAGGCAGCCACCATGCANTCCAGAAATTCTGCCCGCATCCACTCGGTACACACAAACCCAGCGCTTGAAGCCCTGCGGCGCACCTGCCATGGGCCCATAGAATTCGCGGTCCTCGTTGGTGGCAAACACCGCCTTGATGTGGGAGGGCGGCGAGGGCTCGCCGCCTTCCAGCAGCGGGTTGTGACCCTTCTTGTGCGCAATCATGGCGGCCAGGGAGGGGCTGCGGTGGCAGTGGACGGGGAGGGGTTGAGCAGGCTGAGCATGGCACACAGTTAGCAGGCATGTGGCAAGAATGGCATGGCCTGGCTGAGCTGAGCAATTGATGGCCAATGGGAGATCAATGGACAGTGTCAAGCAAAACGCAGGGTTAGACAGTTGCAAGGACGCTGGAGCTCTCTCTCACCTGACCCAGGTGCCGGCACCCGGCACCTTGCCCTCAAAGACGGGCACCTGCAGCATGGGCGGCCGCTCGCTGCCCGCCCGCGGCGCTTGCCGGCCGACCGGGGGCTCACTGCCTGCCCGGGGGCCGCGGGGCGCTGTGCTCTGCTGCAGCCTCCCCACTGCTGCTGCCATGGACTGGGCCACAGGTCCACCATCCTGGCTTGGCCGCCTGCTGCCTGGGCGGCTGCCTGGACGGCTGGCAGGCCGGCTGCCGCCCTGCTGCTGCCACTCGCCGCGGGCACCCCGCAGCAGGCGGTCACCTTCCGGCTCACTCTGCAGCTGCAGCAGCGGGTTGGCGGCGCTGTCCCACTGCCCAGCTGCTGGCTGAGGCGGCGCATTGGCCGAGGCGCGCTGCGAGCGGAGGTGAGGGTCTGGCGACTGCTGGCTGGCACCAATGCGCACCAGGCTGTCCAGCTGCAGGATGGTACAACATGGAAGTTGGGCAAGTGTGTGGGCAGTGGACAAAGGGAAGCAGGGTATTGCTTCCAGACAGGCATGCACAGCATCAAGCAGCCCGCCAAACCACCTGCCGCGTGCCAGCCACCCACCTGTGAGGCATCCACACCAGGCAGCATCAGCTGGGAGAGCTGCTTGGCATAGGCCTGCAGCCGGCCCGCCTGCTCCTGCTCCCAGCTGGCGCCGGCTGCCACGGCCTGTGCCGCCGCCTCCAGCGAGCCCAGCTGCTGGCGCACCTGCGAGCCGGCCCTGCTGCCGGGCAGGGATGCCCGGCCAGCCTGCCTGCCGCGCTCGTGCCCCTCTGCCACCCCCTCCTGCCCGTCCAGGGAGCCCAGCGAGCGGGTGGACAGGGCGGCAGAGGAGATGCTGCGCCACTGCACGCTGCTGCCGTGCGAGTCGCGCTCGCCGCTCACCACCGAGGCGGGAGCAGAGGCTGAGTGACGAGCGGCATGGCTGCCGCGCGGCGGCTGCGCCACCTCGCCAGCATCAGCGGCCCCTGCGCCGCACTCGTCAGCAGCCTGCAGGCTGTTGGTGTAGACCGTGAAGCCAGACAGCCCCTGGTCAGCGCTGGTCACCGAGCGCCGCAGCTGCGCCGCGGCAGCCTCCTCGCGCTGGCTGCTCTGCTCCGAGCCGCGGCGGCTGGCGCGGCGCTGTGCGCGCTGCGCCTCTGCCGCCGCCCGCTCCACCGCCTCCCGCTCCGCCTCGCGCTCCAGTGAGGCCCGGAAGCGCTGCTGCTGGTGGCGCCGGTGCTCAGCGGCCTCCAGCACTGCCTCGTCTGCCTCAGACACCCGCTGCAGCGCCGGCAGGCCGCCCTCCGGCAGCACATCGCCGCCGCGCCAGGACTGCACGCCTGGCTGCCGCGGCAGCTTGTTCAGGCTGGCCGCCACCGCAGCCAGCTGCTGCTCCGAGAAGATGCTCTGCCGCACCGCTGCTGGCGTAGTTGCCTCGCCGCCTGCAGCCAGAGGTGGATGTACTGGCACATGTTGGGCTGTGTTCCACCAAAGCTGCCACCCGCAATACATGAAAGCAGCATGCACAGCTGCCCACCACCATCAACAGCAGGCCACCCGACCCTGCCCACCTGCTGGCATGGGTGTGACCAGCGGGGAAAGCGCCACTTGGCCCGACGGCCCGGGAGTCAGCTCGATGCCCAGCCGGTCAATGGCCAGCTGCAGCACCTGCAGTGCACCGTTGGCAGGCACGGGAGGCCAGGGGGTGAGCGCAGGCAGTGGATGTATGCCTGTTGCTTGAGGGGTGCAGCCATCGCACGCTGGCCAGCAGCTTGAGCCAGGCGGCCAGTGTGCTAAGCCAGCAACAACAGGCGTAGAAGCTCTGCAGTAAGCTGTCCAGCACACCTCCTCCATGTGCGCCTTGGCCAGCTCCGCCTCGCGGGTTGCTTGCTGTGCATGCATCAGCGCCTCGCCTCTGCGGTGGCAGGGAGGTGTGGCAGCTTGGGCGGCGGCAGTGCAGCATCAATGTTGGCGCATGCCTCTCCACTACAACCATCCTCCCTGCGGCAATCCCACCGCATGGTAGGACATGGCGTGCCGCCAGCCCACCTGGCAGTGGCGATGGCCTCTGCACGGGCCCGCGCAAACTCTGCCTGCCGGTGCGCTGCCTCTGCCGCCTTGAGCTGCCCCGCCAGCGCCTGCTGCTCCTGCATTCGGCAAGGGTGGGGTAAAACAGCATAGATCCACATGCAGCTCTTGATGTGGGCAGGAACCATGCAGATTCATTCTACCAGATACATTCAACACGCATGCAACCAACCCATCGTGGGGCTCACCGCCTCGGCGGCGGCACGTGCCACATCCAGCGCGGCCAGCTTGCGCAGCAGGTCCTTGGCGCGCGCCATCTCTGCCGCCGGCAGGTTGGCCTTGTACAGGCGGCGCATGAAGACGGCATCGTGGGAGGCGCGGGCGGCAGACGCGCCCAGCGGCAGGGGCCCCAGCCCGCAGTACCGCTCCTCCACCTCCTCTTCCACCACCTCCAGCAGCCTGGCGCGCGCCGAGGCGGCGGCCTGCGCGTGTGGGGCGCGAGGGGCGGCTTGAGGGAGGTTAGAGGAGGGCGGCAGGCAGCACCGACAGCTGCGGAAGGGTGGGGCCAGCCCGGGCTGTCCTCACCGCGTCGCCGAAGCCTGGTGCGCCCCATCCCGCCTCCCGATGCGGGGTAAAGCACGAGAGTAGCCCCATGGCGCCGCCCTAGGCCATCCGTTGGTGCCGCGGGCAGCTGTGCGGTGATGAAAGCGGCAAGCGGCTGGCGGCTGCTGCCCAACAACCAATCAGTTGCTGCGGTCGCAGTGGAGGTGGGCAGAGGGCAACCTGCAGAGGGCTGCATGAGCTGCTGTGCTGTCGAGCGCTCCGCAGCAAAGTGACTCCATCGGCCTTGCAATGCAGCTGATCGCAACATCTGGCATGCACACAGCAGCAATGCAGAGCGCAGGCGCCGGCCTGTGCGCCCTGCAAAACAGCCCACTTCCGGCGCGCGCCCTGCAGGCGCACAGCCGATGCCGGCCTAGCTGCACAATCAGGTCTCAACCGCACCAATCGTCAGAGCAGCATGCAGCAGCATTGCGGCAGCAGGGAGCAGCCGGGCCCGCGGCGCCGCTGCCGCCGCCGCTACCACAGCTGCAGCATGCCACCAACCGGTCTGCAGCTGATGTCGAGCAAGCACAACAAGCTCATATGCCGCTAGAGTGCCGTCCACAGCAGCTCCAGGCCGCTCTGCCGCGCCGCCAGCTGCTTGCGCTGGCCTGCTGCGCAGCGGCAGCGGCGACCGTGCCCACCTACCCGGCCTCCGCTAGCGGCATCCTGCAGCTGCCGGTAGACAGGCTGAGCAACACATACTTCTTGGTCCGGGCGGGGCAGAGCGAGGCCGAGGCAGCGGGCTACGTNGCTCACCAACCCGGTGCGGCGGCAAGCAAAACCACGTGCACGCTGCTTCTGCACTGTCAACTGCTCTCGTTGTGGCATTCTTGCTAAAGAACGTATGCTGTCAACTGCAGGTGGCGAAGACGAGCACCACGGCGGGGCTGTCGCGCAATGGCAAGCGGCAGGTGCGGAGGGCAGGGGACGCTGCTGCTGCTGCTGGCGCTGCAAAAATCACCAAGATTGCAAATGAGATGTCGAGATCAAGTTTTGTACTTCTGTTGCTTTGGTTGCGCAGGTTGTGAAGGAGACGTACCCGGCGCTGCGGCAGCTGGGCCTGGACTCCAGCTGCTGGATCTGGCCCAGCATCACGCAGGTGCAGGCGGCTGCTGAGGGGGATACATTCGTTGCGTGCATTCTGTCCCTTTGCCAGCTCATTGTGCGGCGTTGCACCCCGCCACTTGCGCGAACATCTCCAGCTGGCGGACCACCAAGCCCTATGCTTGATGCGTTCTTGTTGCAGAACGCCTACCAGACAGCCGAGGTGCTGGCGGAGCTGCACGGCGTGGGCCGCAACCGGGTGCGCTGCCTGCGGTGGCTTGCATTACAGCCCTCCCGTCCGGCACACGTTATGTTCTGGTAATACCTGCAGCGTGGCTCAACATGCCGCAGCGGTCCTGTCACCCAGCCTGCCCATCACACTGCCATGCGCCCTGCCCCCTGTTGCTCTCCCTCAGGTTGTGCCCGAGTTTTCTTTCCTGGACGCACGCGGCGTGGGCGAGCTGGAGCGGCTGCCGCTGTCCGAGGTGGCGGCGGCGCTGGAGGCGGGGGACTCGCTGGCGCCCACCTGGTGCGACCCGCTGCAGGGACGTTGTGCGCTGGGCTGTTTTGTCTGTTACATAGCAAGATCACGCCATGTGCGATGAATGCTGGTGGCGCTGCTGCACGGCGCCATGCCAAACGCTTTCTGCCTACCCTGTTCCAGCCTTTCAGTCACCGCACTGCATGCCAACCTACCCTGCCTCCGCCGCAGGCGGCCCGCCCCGAATGTGGACGGCACGGTGCACGAGTCGAGTGCGGATGTGCTGGTGCGCGTGCGCCAGCTGCTATCGCTGCTGGAGACGCAATACAATGGAGACACGGTGGTCATTGTTTCTCCTGACAGGTGGGCGGGCATCGTTGTGGTTGGGAGGGAGGGTGGCCGGGGGCTGCCGGTATGAGGTATAGGTTGAGATCTGCTAGTCTTTGCATAGCGCTGGCCCGCCATGCTGCTTCCAGGTCCGGGACTGCCGCCGGCCCTACAGCCACCCCTCCCTGCTAACCCTCTCTCTTCCTGCTCCTGCCCCACCCCATGCCATGCAGCGACAACCTGTCGGTGCTGCAGGCCGCAGTGCTGGGAGTGGACCTGCGGTCGCACCACAGCTACGCCTTTGCGCCAGGGGAGGCGCGCCGCCTGGAGCTGGCCAGCGGCGAACGACCGGAGCCGCCCACCTCGTTTGCTTGCCCCCGCCCRCCGCAGTGCATCTGACCTGGCTTTTGCAGTGCAGTTTGTACTGCTGCCCACTTGTTGTTCTTGATTGCTTGTCCGCCTCGTTGCTGAATCCTGCTCAACTTACAGATACTTCAGCACTCTGTGCCCAGTGTACAACAAAANGAAAAAATGCCGATTAATCTGATACATCAGCACCAATCTCGCTCAAAATGTAACATATTGCAAACATGGTGCAGCTGAAATGGGCCTTTGGCTTCCCCAGGCCTTGTGGCTCCACTGAGCCCTGGCCAGCCACCCAGGCTCCCAGTACCTCTACCACTCAATGCGACAGCTCCCAGCTCGCTCATTAGGCGCCAATTCCGTACTCCTCCCTCAGGAGGAGATCAGCTTGAACACGTTCTTGAGGGTCTCCAGCGGGTTGCGCACCTGCGTGGCATGCGCGAGAGTTCAGGGATGGGCTTGCATGCATGGTGGTATATGGCGGCCATGGCGACTAGAAAAACGCCTTCCACCACTCAGCCCCCAGCGCCGCATACACCACCCTGCTTCATACGCCTCTGCCCACAGCCCCTCACCGAGTCGAATGCAATGCCCTTCACGGGCGCAGGCCCCAGTTCGCCCAGGTCGTAACCCCCCATTGCAACCGCTGGGTCGGTGCCGGCCGGCATCAGGTCCCGGCCCGCCATGCCTTTGTTCATCGCACCCATCATGGCATCCGCACTCATCTCGGGGCAGTCCTTTTGGGGAAGGCAGAGGGGAAACGGGCAGTTGGAGATGACAGGAATTGTTGGGTGACAACGGGAGATGTTGGGCTCAGGATGCAATCGCACAACTGCGCAGCTGGTCTTGTCTAAATCAGCAAGCGTGCGCTCCTCCACCCCACTCCCAGCCCACCTGCGGCGTGTCCTTGATCTCATCGGCGGGGTAGCCCAGCTCCGCCAGCAGCGCCTTCTTCTCGGCAATGAACTCGGGGCCGGGATTGGGCACGCGCGAGTAGACCTGCGCCCAGTGGAAGCCAAATGCAAATGAGAGGCTGGGCAAATGAGAGGCTGGGGGCGACAGGCTGGGTGTAGGATGGAGTATGCTGGGCCTGAGAGAGAGTACCTAGTGCCGCCATGATGCAAGGCTCGCAGGGCAGGACAAGGCAAGATGAGAGCGAGGCAAGGCAGCCCACGATGTGGCAGGGCAGGGCAGTGCCACCCGGCTGCATCCCCAGCCCCACCTGCACAAAGGAGCGGTCCTTGGCACCCTGCACCAGCGCGTAGCTGGTGTAGTCCGTCCTGCATTGACAGGTGGCGCTTGCAGTACATGTACTGGCTGGGTTGAAGGCAAGACTGGCATTGCAGGGCAGTTGCAATGCACAGCAGGCCCCAGCACATGCTCATACAATGAGCCTTCCCTGCTGAGGGCAAGCCAAGCTCACCGGATCACGTTGTACGGCTCGGGAGGAATGAATGGAAGCGAGTCGAACCGCAGGGAGCACCTGCAGGCACAGGCCCAAGCAGTCAGCGGCAGCAGGTTAGCCCAGGCCGGTGCATGCTGCTCTCTGTCGTGCTCCCTTCCGCCTGCTGCGTCCCCGGGTGCCACATACAACCGAACAGGGCTGGGCTGCGCCTCACTTGGCCTCAATGCCATCCGAGACCTCCTGCGGGCTCTTGAACTCCGGCAGCACCTCCAGCAGGATGGGGTTGACGCAGCTCACAGAGCCCTGCAGGCCAGCGGGGCGAGGGGAGGGGNCTGGCCATGTGGGCAGCCGGGCAAGGCCGCTGGCGCAATCTTCAGAAAAACAGTGGCTGTCTGCTGTATAGGTCAGCCCCAGGGCCCGTCTTGCCAGGCTTATTACCCCGTCCCCGTGCCTGGATGCCGCTCAGGCGGCCGCCGGGGCCGCCATGCACGCAGAACGTGTTGACCTCCAGCTGCACCACGCCCTCCTCCTGGGACTTGGGCACGTAGATGCCCTGCACAGCAAAGCGCGTTGTGCTGAGCGCCATGCTCCAGCTTGTGTGAGGCAACGGGCTGCAAACACTAGACACTAGGCATAAACCATGCCAACGCGATGCACAGCCTCATCTGCCCACCCAGCCGCCCTGCGCACCTGCGTGCAGTGGCAGTCCGCCTGGCCCTCGCCCGCAAAGCCCTTCTTGAGGGATGCCACCTCGTACCAGCGCCCGCTGTAGGCCATTGGGGCAAACAGCTCGCGTCCATTGTAGGAATACTCTGCCGCATCCGCTGCCAGGGGGGCAACAGGAAGGCACAGGACCGCCGCTGCCGCAGCGGCTGCGGCCAGCCGCAGCGCCACCTTGCACAGCGGGTTGGGCAGTGGATGCTGCGTGTCCATACTGCTAGTGTCTGCCCCATGCCGCGAGAGCTCCTGCCGGCCTGCATCTGTGGGCAGTGCCGCCGTCGCTGTTGTCACAAAGCGGAGACGCTGGCCCCCGGGCTGGGCCGCCTTCGCCTGCCGCCGCCACCGAGTATCCACGGCTGGGAGGCGGCGCAGAGCTCCGGGCTGCGCAGTCGTTGTTGGGGCCAGGCTGACGCGCTGGGAGGCGCTAGGACCGCGGCAGGAGGCGGTGGGCTGTTGGCTGCACGCCATACTTGCGGCAAGCGCTAGGCACGCGGATCGACCGGCACAAAGCCACAAGAGGTTGCTGCAAAACTAGCGGGGGGCAGCCATGGCGGGCGAGAGGAACCCTGGKGGTCCYCGCCGCCGSCCGSCGCYCGCAGCGCCGGAGACGATGCCATGCCGACCCTGGATGCAGGCACGTGGTGCACGCATGAGCAACGCTTGAGCACGTCGTTCACGGCAACATTTTGACCAGGACGGTGGGCTGCCCTGCCAGTATGCACTCCCCAAACATCAACACTGGAGAGCAGGGAAGCTGCCGACAAAAANCCCTCACCCGGACTGGCAAGCTACCTGTTCAGCGAGGCTCTCAGCTGGCAGACACCTCATGTTTAATGAGCTATCAGACCATCTGCCTGGCATATCATAGGAAGAGCAGCCGTTTGCCGAAGCAGCGGGCAACCGCCGGCCAGCCGCCGCCGCCCCGGCACAGCTGGCGCCCTGTGCCATGCAGGCAACGTGGGGCCTTGCACCATGCAACAGCGGCTGCCCATCAACGCACGCGGCAACAACGATTGGTCTGTGGCACCGGGGGCGCTGCAAGCCGCGGAGTTCGAACGCCCGACCCGCACAACAACCCGCACGGGGGCCCAACCCACTCATCCCATCGTGCTTCTGGGTGTTTCCAGAGGTGAGCCGCGACCGACATGCGGTCTGCCGAGGGCTGCAGCGCTGGGCCCAACCCTGACCCGTTGCGGCACGCGGCCTGGCGCGCTGTAGTTGCGAAAAATCGTTTTGCAGCGCTGTCTGTGTGCTTGGGCAGTCCCTGCTGCAGCCGCCGCCTTACCGCCCGCCACCGCCCGCCGCGCCCCGCCGCTCACACCTTTGGTGCATGCCTCTTGTTATGCTGCAGCGCCTGCGTTGCGACACTCTCCTTCCTAAGGCCATTCAAGCTGGAGGGCAGCAGTGGCAGCACCCCAGAGGCGTCCACGCCTGCCTCGCTCCAGTCCACACCCAGCGGCATTCGCTCGCCTGCCGGCGATGGCGCAGCAGCAGCCCTGGGCGGCTCGCCTTCCCCGCCGCGCCAAACGCTGCAGCTGGCGGCCGACCGGCTGGCAGCACTGAGGAGCAGCAGTCGCAGCCACGGGGATGGACCACGTGGCTGCAGCTCGGCGGCAGGCAGCAGCAGAGCGGCGACATCCCTGCCCCGGCCAGCCGCCTCTGGCCCAGCACCAGCAGCAGCTCGCTGGGCACAGCCGTCCGTCGCATCTGTGGCTGCAGCGGCCTCGGCACCGCCCGCAGTTGCAGCCTCTGTGCGGCGGCCAGTGCGGCCAGCCGCAGTTGCAGCCCCAGCAGCGGCCCCCTGGGCGCCCGCTGCCGCACCGGGCAGCCCCACACCAGTGGACCATCTGCTCGCCCTGGCAGACCATGCCCAGCTGGTCCAAGCGGACGCCGATGTGCTGCGGGACGGCCTGCGTGGCGCCCGCCGCCAGCTGGCGGCCCTGCAGGCGGCGCTGGGCGCCATGCAGCGCCAGGCGGTGCGGCAGCAGCACGCTCTGGCCGCGGTGCTGATGGAGCAGGAGTGCGAGCTCAAGCTGGCGCGCAGCGAGGCCGAGGCGTACCGCACAGCAGCCCGCGCACGTACCGCCGCTGTGYCCACGCTGCAGAGGTGCGCTGGGGTTGGGATGGCCTGGGGAGGGTCGTCTTTGGAATATACGTGGGGTTGCAGACTTGCATACCTGGACACCTCAAGAGTCCAAGCAAGGCCGCACACCACCTGACCCCCCACCCCACCCTGCCCTGCAGTGCGGTGGCATCGCTACAGGCCGACCGCGGCCGCCTGGAAGGCCAGGTGTGCAAGCTGAGCGCCGCCCTGGCGGCCGCCGCCGAGCAGCAGGCGCAGCTGGCTGAGCAGGACCGGCAGCGCAACAAGGACGCGGCGGCGCTGCGTGCGCTGGCAGAAGAGCTGAAGGGCAAGGCGGCGGCGGTGCAGGAGGCTCAGGCCTCGGCTGAAGCTGCAGAGGGGATGGCCCGCCAGCTCAGCGCCACAGTGGACGAACTGGGCCAACAGCTGCAAGCAGCCCGGAAGAAAGAGGGGGCCGCTTTGGAGCAGCAGCAGGCCCTGGAGCGGCGTGCGGAGGCGGAAGCTGCTGCCCGTGGCGAGCTGCAGAGCCAAGTGGCGCAGCTGCAGGCCGCTGTGGCACAGCATGTGCAGGCACAGGCGACGCTGCAGCAGCAGCTGGAGGCGGCCAGCAGCGAGTCTGCCCAGCTGCGTGCACAGCTTGAGGAGCAGCGCAGCGGCCTGGAGCAGCAGGTTGTGGCGCAGCAGCAGCGTGTGGCGGCGGCTGAAGCGGAGGCCGCCGCTGCTGCGGGGCAGCTGGTGGCCGCCTGCGAGCAGAATGCGGCAATGGCGGAGCAGCTGGCGCAGCTGCAGGGGCAGGTGAGGGCGTACAAGTGTGGGCAGTCTGCTGTTGTGCCGTCCAGAGTCGGCTAATGTGTGTTTTCACTTGTCTCACATGCCTCTTGAGGCTTCTCCCTGCCTGCTGCTTTGTTTTGTGCCGGTTTCGTCGCGTTTGCCCATCAACTNCGGCCATCCTCAATGGCTCCTATTGGTTGTTGCCTCCCTGGCTGCAGGTGGAGCAGCTNGGAAGCAGAGCGCGCGGAGCAGCAGCCGCTNGGCTNGAGGCACTGCAGCAGCTGGCGGCTGAGAAGGCTGCCCTGGAGGAGCGGCTGGCCCAGGCAGAGGCAGANTGGAGCCAGCCTGCGGCGCATGGTGCGCATGCTCAAGTATGGGGACAGCACAGCACCCTCACCAGCGCCGCCCAGCCTGGCAGGCGGCAGTGAAGGCGGGACCGGCAGCGCAGCGCGGCCCGGGATGCGCAGCCGAGCAAGGAGGCAGGATGACGAGGAGGAGGAGGAGGCAGCAGGGCAGCAGGCCTATGGCGGGCACAGCGACAGCGGCTCTTCGGATGAAGCGGAGGCGCGGCAGACACCGCAGGGCCGTGGCACAGTGAAGCGCGGCAGTGGCGCCGGTGCCGGCTCTCCCAGCCACCGCTTCCTTGAAGAGCAGGTGCAGTCGCTGACGGCTGCCCTGCGGCGCCTGCAGCGGCAAAACCGCGAGCTCTCTGCACAGCTGGAGGCGGCTGGGCCTGCCGGCGGCCCCGCGGCCGGCGCCCTTGTGCCTGCAGCAGACAGCCAGCTCGAGCAGCAGCAGCAGGCGCCGGCGGCTGTGTCTGCGCTGCAGCAGGAGGTCAGCAGCCTGGCGGCTGAGAATGCGGCGCTGCGGCGGCAGCTGGCAGAGGCTGAGGAGGAGGCGGGACGGGCGCAGTGGGCCATGCACCACCAGCAAGCCGAGGCGCGGGCGCTGCACTCCCAAGTGGTGGAGGTGCGCTGGCTGGGGCTGGCTGCACATGGTTGCGAGCTGGGCAGTATTGTGTGCGCTTGCTGCTGAGCAGCTTGTGGGTGCTAGGCAGATCCAGCCCCTCTGCAAGGGCATCAATGCAGCCTGCACATCTAACTGCCTGCACATTCAACACCCCTGCCTGCAGGTGATGGCTGCACTGAGCGATGCCGGCCTGGTGCCGCCGCCGCAGCTGCCCTCTGCAGCACCTGCAGCGTTTGCAGTGCCACCCGCAGCTGCTGCACCAGCCCCAGCCGCAACCCATTCAGCCATGCAGAGCAGCCACCGCCCACTCGTGACCGGCGATGCTGCCCAACTGTCCACTCTTCAACAGCCCGCCCCTCAGCCGCACCAGCCAGTGCCTGCCACTCCGCAGTCTGCCCTGCAGCCAGGCAGCCCAGAGCTGCATCAGACACCAGTAGGCGGCAGTGATGTGCTAAGCGAGCTGCAGCAGGCCATGGCGGAGTTTGACACTGAGCAGGCGCAGCAGCCGCCGCAGCAGGAGCAGCAGCAGTGGGCGCAGCAAGTTGAGCAGCCACAGCAGCAGTGGGCGCAGTCGGCGGCGCCAAGCCTGCAGCTGTCACAGCCTGCCGCAGCGGCAGCCGCTGACCCTGCAAGTGCGGCAGCAGGCGCGCCAGTTGAGAAGGACACGGCAAGCAGCATATCAGATGTGTTTGATGATGTGGCAGCAGGCTTGCCCGGCAGCCCTGCCGTGCCGGCGCCCGCCCCGGCCCATGCAGACCTGCTGCAGCAAGTGACGCGCGACATTGCAGCGCTGAATGCACGCAACGCTGCCCTGCAGCAGGAGATTGACGCCATCAGCGTGGGCAGCAGCAGCACGCTGCCCTCGCTGCCCTCGCCGCACCGCTGGCACGCAGCGTGGCAGCAGCAGGTGCAGGAGGCACAGCAGGGTGGCGCACGGAAGCCCGGAGCTCCCAGCCACAGCCTGCTGCCGCGCACCCCAGACCTCAGCCAGTCTTGAGAGGCTGTGCTGTGTACATTGTAGACCGCCACTTTGTTCGATCAAACAGCTGTTGACCAGGCTTTTCTTGCCAAGGACTGACCGACCGACTTGACCGACCGACCCATCCTCAGTTGCATTGCACCCCCACCATCCTGCACCACACGACAAACACGTTTACATGCATATGTTGCTGTTCTTATTGCTTTGCTTGCTTTTCAAACCATCAAGCATGTCAACAGGCTGTCAAGGCATCAGAGAGACGGCAAGACAGGACGGCCGCCAAAGCAGCAGGGCCCCATGCTTTGTGATGCAGTGGCAAGCTTTGCAGTTTTCCTGATTGGAGCAGCCGTTAACAAGCTAAGCCATGGGAGGCAAAGCTTTCAACAGGTCGTCTGTCGTGGGGAAATAGCCAGATATGTTTGCCCACCGCGCCGCTACGACAAAAGCGGACAGCACCGCCAGCAGCGACTCCTGGCTCAGGTCCTGCAGCAAGAGTACGGCCTGGGAATCTCAATCACAAGTTGATTGCAGCACCAGACTCGAGCTCAGCCTGCATGGGCTTGCCTTGAGCGCAGAGGTGCTGGCAACCGCCTGAGCAGTTGCGCTCTTGTTTGGAGCACTTGTGCTGTGGTGATATCCATAGCAAGGGTAGGGCTCATTGCGAGAGGGCTTGGACACCAGAGCCCGCGCTGCTTGGCAGATGGCTTCAAAACGCAGCTTGCTGAGCTTGCACTCCTCAGCAAGCGTCACCCAAGCCACAGCGTCTTGTACGTTTGCGGAGTCCACTGTACCGTTGGGTCAAAGCAAGCCAAAGTGATTGTGAATGCGGACAGGCAGCAAGCTGGCCGCTAGGTAGCGACTCAGACAGACAAAGACTTACCTGCACTGCTCAGGTAAGCATCCAGCTTGAGCATGAGCTGCGGGCAGTCCAGCTGGTGGGCCAGGCGCACCACTGAGTTCAGCTGCTGGTTACCGTGCAGCTGTGACAGGAGAGAAGATGGTCAAATACAGTTAAAACGTTGCAAGAATCATTGCAGCGCCCGGCAATGATCCCTCCCACACACCTGCTTGAAATTGTCCGCACAGGCGTCTTCAGGCCGGTAGCAGAAGCGCAGGAAGGCAGCGATGGAGCGCACTGGGTATGCCGCGAAGGAGTCCTTGAGGCAGATCTCCTCCTCCACCTGCACCGCACTCGCTGGTTGATGGTTGGATTGGTTGGTAAGTAATTGACTGCGCAACACGCCCAACACAGGCACCGCTGCTCACCGTGCCGCCACGGCCCTCGTGCACAGCGGCAAACAGGGACTTGAGCACCCGGCTGTGCAGGCTCAGGATGTGCAAGTGCACAGGCAGGTTGTGGCCATCCTGGCTGATAATCGAGGCGTCAGCCAGGCCCGCAAACTCCTCGTCTGCCCCCAGGTAGAACGCCTGCGGCTTACTGCCGTCAAGGCAGCTGAATGCAGGCAGATCCATGGTGGTGGAGTGGAGAAGGAGCTGAACGAGGCGGTGCAAAGCTACAGCACAGCTGACTCAGCACGCTGTGCCTGCCGGCCTCCCATCGTGGTGTCCACTTTGCAAGGCGGAGGTGCGCTGCCAAGCTCCATAGGGTCACCAGACGTGACAGCGTCAGGACGTGCATGCAAGCTTCACCAGGGCTGCACCAGCTTGGATGAGAGTGAACAGCTGTCCCAGGCCCAAACGGGCGAGCTGCTTTCGCATTCGCTTCCCCAGCGCTAACGCGCAGCCCATACAAATGCACGGGTGCGTGCAAAGCCGAAGGCCTCTTGTCTTCAATACAAGGACTGCAGTGCACTGTGCAACAGTGCTCACGAAGGGGCAAAACATTGTCTGTGCTTCCTCCAGAAGGGACGAACCAAAGGGGCAGACCCCAGCTGTGGAGCTCTTTTAGTGTGGTGGTTCGAAGCAAACTCAGCTCGGATAAATCTGACTTGCGGTCTGTACGTTATCAAGCAGCAATGAGAGAGAGAGAGACACCAAGGCTGCAATGAGGCAGCCGCAGCGGCGACGGCAGCATGGGCGGCGTGCCGAGCGGCAGCACAGCTGGAAGCGGTTTGCGGCGCTGGCCACTTTCTAGCAGTCTTCGCTCGTTCAGGACGCTGTGCAAGCAACGCCACAGCCGCCAGCGGCCTCACAGCTGCACGCCCGCCCGGTCTTGCCGCCGAGCGAGGCGGCAGCTGCTTATAGCGAACCCACAGCAACCTTGATTTGACAGCGTCACAACAATAGTGCAAGATGGGCAAAAACGGTGAGCCAGGGGCGGAGCGGCCGCCGAGCGGCGCCGTCTCGCAGCCTTCGCAAGCCTGGGTGGGTGGAAGAGGTAGCGATCGGATTGGTGGCGCCATAGACCCACGCCTCCGGGCAGCCGCCGCTCCTGTGGCTGCCGCCGCCGCTGCCGCCGCTCACTGTCGCTGCCTGCCCGCCGCCACCTGCCCCCAGACTTCCTCACGCCGAAGGCCATTGCCAACCGCATCAAGGCCAAGGGCCTGCAGAAGCTGCGATGGTACTGCCAGGTGCGGCGCTGGTGCTTTGTGTGAGGGCAGGCTGTGCGCTTGGCAGTTGGAGAGTGCAACTGCTGACCCGAGGTGCTGCCTGCCCTTCTCACCTCCCTCCCTCTACCCCGCCCTCTCTCTTGCGCTGCGCAGATGTGCCAGAAGCAGTGCCGTGACGAGAACGGTTTCAAGTGCCACCTTAGCTCGGAGGGGCACAAGCGGCAGATGGAGATCTTTGGCCAGAACCCGGAGCGCATCGTGGAGGGGTGGGTGGGCACGCTGCTCTAACTTGTATCGACAACCAGCCTGTGCTTGCTGTCGCCTGCGCGCCCTGTTGCTGCTGCATTGCCGGCTCAGCACAGCTGTGCCCAGCCGGGAGCGCTGCCTGTGCCCTGAGCCAGCATGAACTCGCCCTGCTCCGTCGCTCCCAACCCGTCGCCATATCCATTCCCTCCTGCACTCCCAATCCACCTGCACTCTCCCCTCCCCTGCCTCCCCCCTACCTGCTGCAGCTACTCTGAGGAGTTTGAGTCGACTTTCATGGAGCACCTGAAGCGGGCGCACCCCTACTCCCGCATCGCCGCCAACGTGGTGTACAACGAGTACATCCAGGACAGGTGGGGCGGGGCGGGTAGGCGGCGGTGGCAAAGGGCTGAGCATGTGCCGCTTCTTACGGTTTACAGCGAGGCTGGCGTAGCACATGCCTGGATGCCGCAGTCTTTTGGGCGTTCCTACCTCCACACACCTGCAACTGGAACCAGCTGCTGGCCGCCGCCTTGCCCCACTGGTGCCAAGGCATGTGCCAACTCGTGCCTCCCTTTGTTCCCCGCAGGAACCACGTGCACATGAACTCCACCAAGTGGTACACGCTCACCGAGTTTGTAAAGTACCTGGGGCGCACGGGGCAGTGCAAGGTGGAGGAGACGGAGAAGGGCTGGTTCATCACGCTCATCCACCGCGACGAAATGGAGGTGGGTGCGCGGTGTGCTGCTGCGTCTTGTGGGAGGTGTTGAGTACAGCCTTGCAGCAAGTGCTCATCCTCCTTACAGTTTGTAACTGCTGGCTTATTGTCTGCCTGCCGGCTCCGTGCTCTCCCCGCATCCCACTGCTCAACCACTTGCTGCATGCTCCACCCACCGCGCCGCAGGAGATTGAGGGGCAGAAGCGCGCCAAGCGGGAGCGCGCTGAGCACGCTGAGGAGGAGCGGCATGCGCGCATGCTGCGGGAGCAGATAGAGCGGGCACAGAAGATGGCGCGCACTGACGACGGCTCCGAGCAGGCAGCAGCCGCAGACCCTGCTGCCACTGAGCTGCGGAGAGAGGAGTTGGATGCGCCTCTGGGCTTCCAGCTGGCGGCAGGGCGTGCGGCAGCGGCAGCAGCGGCGGCCGAGCAGCAGCAGCAGCAGCAGCGCGCCAAGCCGGCGGTGGCATTTGAGGAGGACGGCGGGGCGGGGGGAGCGGCGGGGCAGCAGCGGAAGCGCAGCAAGATCGAGGAGCTGATGGAGAAGGTGAGGGGAGGGCTGGTTTGGGCCTGCTCGCATGCTTGTTGTGGTGGCTGTGATAGGGGTGCATAAGGAGCCAGCCTTTCAAACCGTGCACATTCTGGGGTGCAGATGCACCAGTGCCGCATGGCAGGCATCCCACCTGCTCTGCCTGCGCCTGTTTGTCCAACTGTACGACCGAGCCATCCTGCTTGCAGGACCGGGCAGCCAAGGAGGCGCAGGCGGCATCAGATGCGGCACGCACCGCGGCGGCGCAGCGACTAGACTACTGGCTGGCGCCCGGCATTGTGGTCAAGGTGGGTGATGGAAGGGTGCAGGCCAGGGCGGGCCTTGCAGCTTGCGCAGGGCAGCAGGGCTGGTCTGCACGGCATGCTAGTGCATTTGGTTCTGCTCCGCAGCTGCCACTCTTGCCCGGCAACCGACCGCTTACGCATCCCAATGACAGACTCCTCACGCCCGGCCACCTTGTGTGCTCTGCTGCCGCAGGTGCTGGCCAAGAAGCTGGCCGACTACTACAAGAGGAAGGGCGTGGTGCTGCGGGTGATCGACAAGTACGTGGCTGAGGTGGAGATGAGCGACTCGGGGGACGTGCTGCAGGTGCGGGTTTCTTGGGCTGTCCCCTGGCGCTGTTGCATGCCTCAGGCTGCGCATTGTTGCCACCTGTGTGCTGTGCAGCAGCGGGCGGCCAAATGAAGGCGTGGACACCAGTCGTATTGTGCCATGCGCTCGCCGAACAACCCAAGACCACTCTCAACCCAGCCGTCCCATGCAACTGTTCTCTATCCACCCTCACTCGCCCCCAGGTGGACCAAGTGGAGCTGGAGACGGTGGTGCCCCAGCCGGGCGGCTCCGTGCTGGTGCTCAACGGCCCGCACCGCGGCACCAAGGGCACGCTGCNAGGGCATCGACACCAAGCGNCTTCSAGGTGGGTGGWRGGNCAGGGAAGGAGGGGGNCAGGGAGGGAGGGGCTGGAGGGCCGGCCGCAGTGGTTAGGTGTTGTTCAGTCTGCATGTGCCTGGAATCACCTGCACTGCTTGGAGGCATGCAGACCTGCTGGTCACGGCTGCACCCTGCCTCGGCCGCTCTGATTACCAGAGCATCGAGCATCATGATTTCAGCCTTCCCCTTCCGTGCCTGTTCCCCAATAGGCGGAGGTGAAGCTGCGGGGTGGGCGCGACGACGGGCGCGTGGTGTCGATGGAGTATGAAGATTTTTCAAAATACGTGGGCCTGCTCAAGTGACGTGCGGGCACCCTAGGTTGTGCGCATTGCATGCCCACGTGGCATGGCGCAGGTGCAGCCATGGACACAGCGGCGCAGCAAAGGCCCAACCCAATGCTGACTCTCCTGCAACGCGTTTGATCCTACAGCAGCTATACACCCTCCTGTAACGTCGCAATCAGTTCTGAAGTGACAGTTTCAGAGGGCAGGCAGCAGAGCGCAGGGTGCGAGAATAGGATGGCGGGAGCGCCGCAACCTACACATACAAGCCGCCGCACCATCACTGCTCCTCCCCTCTCACTCATCCTCGTCCTCATCCTCATCGCCCTCCTCCACAGCCTCCAGCCCTTCGCTGATGCCCAGCACACGGGCAGCCACCGCCTGTATCTGCTCCAGCTGCTGCTCCGCCGCCTCCTCAWCCGCCTCCGCCTGCTGCTCCGCGCTCTGCTCCTCAACTGGCAGCAGGGGCAGGCCGCCGGCGCGGGCGGGKGCMGCGCCGCGGAACMTCACMAAGCCCYTGTCTGTGTCGCGCACGCCCTKGCCKGGGTGGAGTTGGGTGGGGGGCGGTGGGGGGGCAGTGGGTGAAGGTGTGGGCACTTGAGTCTGCAGCACTCTGTTTGACATTGCTGTGGCAGGAATGGTGTGCCCCTGTTAATCTGCGCTGCTCAAAGGTAAGGTGCACAAATAAATAGACCGCGCCCACCTTGCGCGTCCTCTTTGGCAGCCGCCAGCTGCGCCACCAGGGCGCCGCGGATCAGGCTGCCCACGCCCTCCGCCACAGCCGCCTCGCCCCTGCCCGCCACGTACTGCAGGGGTGGTGGTACGGAGGCGGGAAGGTGACAACTGAGTGAGGAGAGGGACAAGTGAGCATGCTGTTGCTGCTGCTCTCGCAGGCTGCAAAGCCCACTTGCCCAGNCGCCACCCTACCCAGGGCNATGCATCTNGCACCCAAGCCGCACGCANCCAGCAGCGCGCGCCACACTGTGACCGCCTGCAGCTTGGACAGGCGCAGCTCCCGCSGCAGNCCGCTCCAGCACTTCGGGCGGCGGCGCCAGCGGGTGCTGNCGCAGCTGCCGCCTTGGCCGCCTTTGCSCCGCCGCTCTTGCCGTTGGCGAGGGGNCTTGGCKGCCGCCTCGCCTGCCGGNCGCCTTGCCCTTGTCGGANGGCAAGTGCGTCCAACCGCTGCTGCACAGCGGGCGGCAGCCAGTCCAGTGCCAGCGCCCGCCGCACATCCATCACAGTGCGCAGCGCCTGCAGCGCTTCTGCCGGCTCCTCAAACTGTGATGTGGGGGGAAGAAGGGGAAGGAGCGGGGCGGTGGTGGGGTTGGGCAGCAGAACGCATGTCGTGAAACGAACGAACGAAGCTCATCAGGGCTGCAGAGTCAGTTGCGCATGTGTGCCATGCGGCTGCTTGGCACTTCTGCTGCATGCCCCCACCACATGCTGCACAGTCCCATCTGGCATCAGCAGCGGGGCCTCACCGCCAGGTCGCATGCGTCCATTTCCTCCGCCAGCTTCTGCGCAGCCGCCAGCAGCATGGTGCCCACGCCGCGGCGCTGCAGGCACCGGTGCAGCACAGCGCACAGCCTGAAGGCACATCGCCCTGGCTAGGGCCTGGCATGCAACACCGAGCAGCGTGCAACGGACTGCTGTACGACGTGAGCCCCATCAACACACTCCCTATGCAGGCCAGCAGCGCACCTGGTGCGGCGGCAGCACCAGGATCTGGGCCAGCCGCAGCCGGCAGCCCGCCGGGTAGTGGTAGTGCCGGTCTGCGGCAGGAGCAGGGGCACGCAGCATTCGCACGGCAAGTGAGAAGTGGCAGGGGCAGCCATGCGTGACCCAGGCGGGAGGGGGAAGGCCATGCACGGCTGCCGACAGGCAGGTGTCCAGCACCACGTACAACCTGAGCAGCACGTGTCTGCGCTCGACATCCCCAGCTCCACATCCCCAGCTCCACATCCCCAGCTCGGCATCCCCAGCTCCACATCCCCAGCGCAAAAACAATCCAGCCAGCCGGCGCAGCAGCTCACAGCAGGTGGCGTAGCCCAGCACCTCGGCGCCGCCCTCGCCGCTCTGCTCCACCGCGGTGAGCAGGTGCCAGTCGGGGTCCTCGGGGTCGATGGGCGAGGCGGCGTCCACAAAAAAGTNGAGGAGGGGCTCCATGCGGGAGTGCAGCGCCTGGTGGCGGGGGGCAATGGAAGGGATGGCAAGGGGGGGCATGGTGGGTGGGTGGGTGGCAGGGTGGGTGGGCGGAGCATGTTGGGTGGAGCAGAGTGGGTGGGCGGTACGTGACATGGTGAAACTAACTAGTACTCAGGGGGTTGCATAAACGCGGCAAAGAGTTGCCCAAGCACCTGCCTGATCCGCAGCAGCAAGCCCATGGCAGCACCTGCAACACCTAGCCAGCCGGGCGGCTGGCGGCGGCGCGGACCTTGAGCTTTGGGTCGGCCTGGGCCAGCTGTGCATGCAGCACGCGGAAGGTGCTGCCCTGCTCAGTTGCCTCAGCGCCCAGCTCTCGACCCAGCCAGGCCGCATCAACGGCCTCCTCCTCCTGCAGGCAAAGGGGTGCAGATGCAGGCTGTGGCTGTGGACGGGACACGCAGCATGCGCCGGTGGCAGGGCGAGCGAGGTGCAGGCCAGCCAGGGCGCTCGATTTCTATGAAGGCGGTTTCCACCCTTGGGCATCCACCGCAAGCAACCGCACTCATCGACCATTTCAGCTCAGCCACATGACGCACCACAGACGCCGCCTTCACTGCCCACCTGCAGCGCCTTGTCGAATTTCTCCTTCTCCTCAAAAAMGCCGGCAGCAAAGGCGCCCTGGAAGGGCTCCCGCAGCGGCGTGGCGCCCGGCCCCTTGCCCGCCATGGCCACATCGATAAAGGCCTGCAGAGGCAATGTGGCGGGTAGGTAACCCATTGCAAGGTATCCGATCGCAAGTGCCGTCACGGCGCCTTGATGCCATTGCAGCTTGGTATGCTCGCAGCAATGCAGCCACGAGCCTCTCGGCAGTGTGCACTGCACCTCTGAGCCGCCGCTGCTGCTCATTTCTCGATGCCGCAGAGCCGCACCTGGAACTGGGGCGTGAGCCAGATATCGATGGAGAGGCCGTCATAGCCCACAATCTCCTCCTTTTCGCCAAACAACCTGTGCAGTGATGGGCGATTAGGTAAATGGAATCATTAGTGGGCGGCACCATGGCATTAGGCCCAAACGCACGGAGCACTGTCACCTGCCCACCCCTCCTCGACAGGCGGCCTCACTGGTGCGTCATCTCGGGCGGGAAGTTGCCTCCCTCCTCCAGGACCGCCTGCCCCGCCTTGTCCTTCTTCACCCTGCGGTGGCATAGGCAAGCGCAGCACCAGGGGACTATAGTTTAGTGCCCAACAACCGCAGGGCAGCGCTTGCACACAGGTGGTGGTAGAGCATGCGAGGCAGCATTGCAACGCACTAGCCGCAGGGCAGCCAGCAGCTCACAGGTGAAAGGTGATGGCCTCCTCAGCGGGAATGGCCACCGCTCCGGGGCCCTCGACGCGGGGCCGCTTTGCAAATGGCTCCATGGTGTGGTGGCAGTGGCGGCGGGTGGCGGCGGGTGGGCGGCGGCAAGCTGCTGAGGGTGGCGGGAGGGCCGGCTGTGATTCGCGATCACGGCCAACGAGCACCGCTCAGCTGCAGACGGGAGCTGGGGCGCTGGGGCGCAGCGGCAGCAGCTGCCGGCGAGGGGGGCTGTCACTGCAGGCTTGTCAAGCGCGGTTGCTGGCTTCCAACTACTTGGATGCCACTGCAGGGTCTGCTCAGAACGCCTGGTGGGGCAAGCGGCTCGAATTTGGCCGCAGGGACACGTGGCACCGATGCGCAACAAAACGGTAGTGGGCCGCAGTGCAAGAGCCTTGCAGCCGCAGCACTGCTGGATGCACTGCTCGGCGGCGCTCCCCAGGCCGGCGTCACTCCCAGCCCGCACGGCCCGCCCACCAGCAGCCCCCAGGATGGCCGCCGGGCTGCCCGGCAGCGTCATCGTGCCTCTGCAGCTGGACCAGGCCGATGCACAGGCGGGCCTGCTCGACTATGCGTGCCGCACCTCCCGGGGCGCCGTTTACCTGCAGTGTACAGGCACGCTGGGCTGTCAAACTGCCAGGAAATGTCTGACCAACTGTCGGGGACGGGCGGGAGGCATCGGGGACCTTGCAGCCGGCCGCACCACCGCTGCCCCAAGCGGCGGCGGAAGACCGCCGGGCGCCAATCGCTCGCCCGCATTTGCCGCCCCTTTTTTGTGCAGGCCCTGCGGCCAGCAGCCCGCCCACCACTGCCACGCTCGACTACCTGACGCACTGCCTGGAGCCGTCGGCGCATGGCATGCCGCGCTGCGACGTCTTCCCGCTCCTGCCCTTCCTAGGGTGGACGCCGCAGCGCGTGGCAGAACTCGCCGATGCCGAAGAGGTGATTGCGGCAGCAGAGCACGCGAAAGAGTGCCATGCGCTGCTAGACGAGCTGAATGCAGCACGGCAGGCGGCAGGTCTGCCCAGCCTGAGCCTTACGCTCGCGGCTGGCCATGCCGAGGCAGCCGACGGCGGCAGCTTGCAGCAGCAGGGCCAGCACGAGCAGCAGGGGCAGCGCCAGCCGGCAGCAGCGCAGGGCCAGGCGCAAGGGGCAGCAGCAGCAGCAGCAGAGCAGCAAGCCGCGGAGCCGGCAGGGCCGGCGGGGCCGTGCTCTCGCGTCATTGGCGACTGGCCACACCCCCACCTGCAGTTTTCCAAGGTGTGCAGAGGCATGTGGGCGCAGGGCATGCCCTGTGCGTCCAGTGATCTGCTGGTCATTCGTGTTTGCATCTCATTTGTGCAGACCCAGGCAGCGCAACCACAGCTGTCGTGCCGCCTGTTGTGTTTGGCAGCAGCGCCTGCTCTCTGCTGTCTGACCCCACCCTCCCTGCCTGCTGTGCCGCAGGTGGCGGTGGGGGGCACGTTTGACCGCCTGCACGCGGGGCACCGCCTGCTGCTGGCCGCCACAGCGCTCGTCTCCCGCCAGCACATCTTTGTGGGCATCACTGGTGAGGCCAGCTTGCCGGCAGCGAGTGCCATCATTGGGGAGCTCGCATGGCCGGGGCGAGCGGCAGTTGCGGCACGGGCAGAGTATGGCGTGCGAGGTGCATGTTGCTGCTGGGACGGTGCCCCTGGTTGCTGGTGCACACCAGGGCTGTGGCCCTGTGCCCACTCACGCCACCCCTTACCCCGCTATCCATCCAATCTTCGACCGCCCCCTGCAGCCGACAAGCTGCTGGCCAGCAAGAAGAACCGCGAGCTGCTGGAGTCGTATGAGGAGCGAGAGGCGGCGGCGGTGCGTGGAAGCACACGCACAGCAAGGGCTGGCGTGCCGGCCACCCTGCCTCTAGGGTCCCTGCGTGCGCCAGCTGTGGCAGCGAACCTGCAGCAGTGAGGAGTTGCGTCCTTCTGGTAAATGCCTGCCAGGCAACGGAGCAGGCGGCGTTGGGGGTTTTCTGATGTAAGCTTGATGAGTGCCTGCCTGCCCGCCTTGCTGCTGCAGGTGGGCTACATGAAAATGATCAACCCGGGCGTAACCGTGGTGGCGGGCCCGCTGACTGACCCCCAGGTAAGCAGCCGGCTGGCTGGCATCGTGCTGACTGTCGCGCTTGTGGGTCCGACCTGCAGCCATGCATTGGCTGGGTTGCCCTCTCTCTCTCTCTCTCTCTCTGTTCCCGACCTGTGCCCTCAGACCAGGGACTCCTGCCGCTGCCAGCACCCTGATGTGCTTGCGTTGACTATGGGCATGCAGGAGCCGCCGCTGTGCGCTGTGGACCCCGAGTTTGATGCCATTGTGGTGTCGGAGGAGACGATTCCGGGCGCGCACGCCATCAACAAGGTGCGGAAGGGGGGAGGGCGGTGGGAAGCTGTGCTTTCAAGGCCCTTGCAAACCGGCGCCATGTGCAGTGATGCAGGATGGTTGGCTGCGATGCAGGGTGGTTGGCCATGGCCCGTGCAGCACACCTGGAGCTGTGCTGCCCTGCAGACCAGCTGCAAGAGTTCCAGCTTGCCCAGCGCAACGTCTCACTTCACACTGCCCACCCCGCCTCTGCAACAGGTGCGTGCGGAGCTCGGCTTCCCGCCGCTCGTGATCGTGGTGATCGGCCTGATCTACTCGCGCCGCCGCGCCGCCAAGCTGTCATCCACAGACCTGCGGGAGGAGGATGCGGCTGGGCCCGGCGGCAGCCCGCGGCAGCCTGCGCGGTAGCCGTGCGCTGCAGGGCCGCGACCAACTGGTGTTGTTGACTCGGTACCGGGTTGGAACTGGAGTACTTTCTGTGAACTGTCTGTGTACATTCCTTCTGCGGTTGTCAGGTGTCAGTCACGTTGGCAAATCCGTGGCAAAGGCCGCCAACGAACAGGAGAGCGACGGTCCGCGGAGCATTCGCAGCGGGCGGCGGCGGCGGCCTGCTTGGTGCACGCATGCGCCTCTCGTGCTGTTGAACACACGTCGATAAACCTTTGCACCGCTTTCGACGCGCGCGTGGCGCCTTGGGCAGCCCAGGCAGAGCGGGCAAAGTTTGGGCAGCCGACTGGTCCCTTCTCAGCGGGCTGGCGCCAGCTAGGCGGACTGTGTACACGCGCGGTACTTAGTTCATTTGCGGTTCACCAGTCAACTCGGCGCCATGCGGCTGCCATGCTCCTGAACGCCTCGGCCCAAAGCCTGGGGGGAGCGCGCGGCTCGGGATTACACACCCAGGTGAGCACATCACACTGCAGCGATGACGCGGCCTTGTTGCTTCTGCTGCCGCCGCCGCTGCCGCCGCCGCCGCCGCTGCCACTGCTGCTGCTGCCACCTCGTGAGCCCCTCTGCACCTGGCCACTGCAGTCCACAATGCTGGCGCGTGTATTGAGGCATAGGGGCCTGGCATGGCTCCAGCTGGCGGCACCGGCCGCAGGGCGGGCCACCGCGCTGGGCAGCAGCGGCTTGCTGGGCTCAGCAGGCAGCGGCCTGCGGCCCCAACACCGCGGCTTGCTGGCTGCTGCCGCACGACGAAGCTCCAGCAGCACGGGCACAGCGTCTGAGGCTGCAGCAAACGAGGCGGCTACGGAAGCGGTTGTGGCAGAGGCCGCGGCGCCACGCAGGCGGGGKCGCCCCCCCMAGACGCCCGACGCAGCAGAGGCATCACCAGATGCGGCGGCCCCGCGGCAGGCSCGCAAGCGAGCGCCTCGTGCTGCGCCCGCTGCGGCGCGCAGCGGCACGGTGGTGCTGGTGGAGTCTCCTGCCAAGGCCAAGAAGATCCAGAGCTTCCTCGGCAAAGACTTCACGGTGGGGCAATGCGGCGGGGTGCAATGTATGTGTGCTTTGTGCGTGGGGGAGCGGCTGGCAAGGTTGGAAGGCCGCTGTGCGGGCTACCACGATGGACACATTCATCCTCCAGCTTGTGCTTCTGTTGCTGTTCCTGACCATTTGCAGGTGCTGGCCAGCTACGGCCATGTGCGGGACCTGCCGTCCAAGCCGAACGCCGTGGTGCCCAACCAAGGCAAGCGAGCGGGGGCGGGGAGGCTTGCCTGTAGCAGGCGGCGCAGTTGCAGCCCAACAAGCGGTGGAAGTGCAGTCGGCATCGTTCCAAACGCTGCCCAATATTTGCTGCAGGGTTTGAGATGGTGTGGGAGCTGACCAAGCCGGCCCAGCCGCGCATGGAGGCCATCATCCGGGCGGTCAAGGGCGCGCAGCGCCTGGTGCTGGCCACCGACCCGGACAGGGAGGGGGAGGCCATCAGCTGGCACCTGCTGCAGGAGCTGCAGGTGGGCGGGCGGGCAGGGTGGGCTGTTTGTGGAAAGGTGGGTGAGTTGGACATGATGCAGGTGGGCGGGCAGGCAGGCGTGCATCATTGCATGTGCGTCATGCAACTCATGCGATGTGTTGCTTTGTCGGCACTGCAGCTTGCCTGACCACCTGCCCACAATGCTGCTGCGTGGAATGCAACCTGCTGCAGGCGCGTAAGGCGGTGAACGACAACGTGCCTGTGGAGCGCATCACCTTCACAGAGGGTGCGCCTGCTGCACTATAGTTGCTCTTAGGTTGCCTGGGTGGGTGCGCACACACGACACCCTTCGAACATCTTGTACGTTCAGCAAGAAGCGCCGAGCGCCATTCGCCTGTAACCCATGCACCCTGACCGCGCTCTCACCATCTCCCTGCCCTGCCTACTGTATGCTGCAGTGACAGAAGGCGCTATCAAGAATGCGCTGGCCAACCCGCGCCAGATCAGCGAGCCGCTGGTGCAGGCGTACATGGCGCGCAGGTGGGAGTGGCAGCGGGGAGGCAGGCAGGCAGGTTGGGCATGCGTGACATACACAGTTGCAGCTGACAACCCTGCTGGCCCTTGGCATCTGCTGCACCCGGGGGTGCCTGCATTACAACCGCCTTTGCTGAGCAGCTGGCACCATTATTTTATGAAACCTGCAGGGCCCTGGACTACCTTTTTGGCTTCCACCTGTCGCCCATGCTGTGGCGCAAGGTGCCCGGCGCGCGCTCCGCCGGCCGCGTGCAGGTGCGGCGAACCACGTCTCTCGGTGGAGGTGCTTGAGCCGGAACACAACGCTCCGCTGTCGTTCATCATGCCTGGCCCCGACCTCGCCTTGAGTGATGGCATCGGGTGCCGGAGCGAGCGTCTGCTCACCCCTACGCCGCCCGCCCCTGGCGCAGTCGGTGGCGCTTCGCCTGGTGTGTGAGCGGGAGGGCGAGATTGAGGCCTTCCAGACCCAGAAGTACTGGAGTGTGGAGGCCGACCTGCTCATGCCCAAGGGCAGCAACCTGGAGGTGCGGACCTGGGGGCAGCTAAAGAGAACGGGCAGCTGCGCAGAATGCCTGGACGCAGTGCTGGCTGTTAGGCTGCTGAGTAGCAGTCTGTGCGCCCTTCTGCTTCCGCGTTGGGTTGGGTGGCTGCCCGCCAGCCGGCTGCAGCCTTGCACAAGAAATTCATAGTTTGATGCCTGATCCTTGTCCGCAGGCCCGCATCACTGAGGTGGATGGTGCGGCTCCGCCCCAGCCCGGCTATATGGGCGAGACGGAGGCGGCCGCCGTCGCCAAGCGCGTGGCTGCCGCCCAGTTTGTGGTGGAGCAGACCAGCACGCGGGAGCAGCAGCGGCAGCCGTTGCCGCCCTTCACCACCAGCACGCTGCAGCAGGAGGCCAACAAGCGCCTGGGGCTGAGTGAGCTGAGGGGGAGAGGTTGCGGAGTTGCGCTGCATATCAGTGCAGCACGCTTCTGCTGTGCAACGTAGCTTTACAGCTGCCCAGAGCTTGCAACCCTGCTGCAGCCTGCCCGGCCCAGCTGACGCGTTTGCCCATGAATAGCACTCCCTGCCCTGTCACCCCATCTCTGCAGGCGCTGGCCGCACCATGTCCCTGGCACAGCAGCTGTACGAGGCCGGCCACATCACGTACATGCGCACAGACGGCGTCAGCATGGCACCCACTGCTGTGGCGGACCTGTTCAAGTGCATTGGCAAGGAGTTTGGCGCCGAGTGCCTGCCGGACAAGCCGCGTGTGTACAAGACCCGCAGCAAGAACGCGCAGGCAAGTGCGAGCCGCTGTCCGGGTGGGGGGGCCGAAGCTGCGCATGACGTGAGAGTGTTGTTTGCGCAGCGTTATGGAGCGCCAACCTTCCAATTTCACACATTCAGCAGCTGCGTCACTCCTTGTGCTTTGAAAGCTCACGCCCACCCCCCCTACCATGCAAATCGACCCAAGCGCAGGAGGCGCACGAGGCCATCCGGCCCACCGACCCTGCCACCACGGCCCAACAGCTGGCTAAGATGGGGCTGGAGGTGCAGGCGGCGCGCCTGTACGGCCTCATCCGCAGCCGCGCGCTGGCCAGCCAGATGACGCCCGCCAAGCTGCGCCTGGTGCGGGCTGTTTTGCGGGTTGGATTGGCCGCCACATGCATGCTGTGCTTTTCACGGATGATCTGGTCACACAATGCGCTAATCACACAATGGCGCCTTCCACTTAGGCCGCCAGCACTGTTGTCGTGCTAGCTTATGCCCACGTGTGTGCCGTCTCCCTGACTCCGCCCCCGCCTCCTACCCACCCCGCCTCCGGCCATGCAGGTAGCAGTGGACCTGGCCTCACCCGACGGCCGGCTGCGCATGCGCTCCAATGCCAGCTCTGTGGCCTCCCCGGGCTTCCTCACCGCTTACTTTGATCCCTCAGTCATCACTGGGGAGGAGGGCGGCAGCTCAGGTCTGGCTGCTGGGGAGGCAGAAGAGGAGGCACTGGCCCTTGAAGAGCTGGAGGAAGATGAGGGGCTGGGCAGTACCGCCCTGCGGCGCCGCGCGCAGCAGGAGGCGGAGCGAGCGGCGGCGGCAGATGCGCTGGCTGCCCTGCAGAAGGGGGACCAGCTGAGCGTGGTGACCGCGGAGGCGCTGGGGCACGAGACGCGGCCGCCGCCGCGCTACACAGAGGGTGGGTGGGGCTGGGGCTGGTTGGGTGGGGTGGGGGGGGGGCTNGGGGCTGATGGTGTTGGGCTCAGCACCGCACAGCAGGTGGCGCATGCACATGTGGATTCAGTCTGCTTCTTCACCCGGTTGCGTACGTAACCAGCACTTCCCATTTAGTTTTGCCCTTCCGCCCTGCAGGCAGCCTGGTGAAGGCGCTGGAGGAGGCGGGCATTGGGCGCCCCTCCACCTACGCCCCCACGCTGCAGCTGCTGCAGAACCGAGGGTGCGCTGGAACAGGGCGGGGCAGAGGCAGCAGTGAGGTGCTGAATGAGTGCATCGGCTGCACATGCAGCCGCTCCCTGCACTGTTTCAACAGCAAAAGCCAACTGTTGTTGTTCTTTCTATCTCTGGTTGGCTGAGCCGCTAAGTAGCCGCTCCTTCCGGCTCATTCCCTGCCCTGCCCTTGCCGCTCTGCAGCTACGTGCGCAAGGAGGGGCGGGCGCTGCATGCCCAGGCGCTGGGCCGCGTGCTCACCGCCTTCCTGCAGGAATACTTCAGCCCGGTGGGTTGAGGGAGGNTGGGGGAGTTGGCTAGGCGGTGGGACGGCCTGCCTGCGCGTGTGGCGTGCTCGGCAAGGACAAGTGTGCCCAGGCCCCACACATCGCCCAGTGCTGCTAGCTCTGGCTTGCGTTGTGACCTTGGTTATCCAAGGATTCATTTTCCCTGCCTCTGGTGCGCGCAGTACGTGGACTCCCGCTTCACCTCGGGCCTGGAGGAGCAGCTGGACCAGGTGTCGGGTGCGTGCGCTGGGGCTGCTAGGGAATTGCTGGGGGTGGGCAGGTGGTGTGGAGTGTATGGTCAGCTGTTAGAAGTGTCTCAAGGTCTGGCGGTGGGGCCGTGTGGCGTTTCACAGGGTGCAGTACCACTGGAAGTCACTCCCATGCTGCGTGAAGCGCACATCTTACAACCAGCCCACCATGCGTACTCCTCCGCACCGCAGGCGGCGAGATGGCTTGGAAGGAGGTGCTGAGCGGCTTCTGGGACCCCTTCACGCAGCAGCTCAGCGAGCTGGGAGGTGCGCCCGCTGGCGTTGCGCTTGCGGCCTTCTTCCCAGCTGGTGCTGCGCTGCCATGCCTGCTGCCGCCTTCAAAGGCGAGCATCGCACACTTTCCGTCTAGATGCTTCCTGCTATGCATGGTATTTTTCTGCATAGCGCGCTGACACACTACGGCTGCACTAATTGGTTGCCCGCCTTATGTACATCCCTCCCTCTTACACACAGGCGTGAAGGTGAAGGACGTGATTGACAAGCTGAACGAGGCGGTTGGAGACCAGCTGATCGGCCCGGTGAGTGGCCAGCTTCTCTTGTACTGCCCGTCAACTGCATCGGTAAGTATGGCCTGCTTGCCCCAAAAGCTTCCCTGCCCTGCCAGCCAAGCCACCCGGACGATCATTGCACCACTCGCAACCACTCCTCTGCGCTCCCAATGCATTCCGCTGTGAACAGGACCGCACCTGCCCCAGCTGCCGCGGCCAACTGTCACTCAAGTTTAGCAGCAAGCATCCCCGAGCGCCCTTTGTGGGCTGCTCCGCCTACCCAGGTAAGCTGCTCTTTCCGCCCTTCATCACTGCCATTCTGTCTGTCCACCAGCCTGCTTCGCTGACCTCGTGAACCAAGGTGCCGTGTGCACCCACTTGCTGCCACAGCCCTCAAGCACTAGTTCTCCCCCCTCCATCCGCCCCTCTGCACAGACTGCAACTACTCCCGGCCAATCGCGGCCCCCTGGATCCTGGATGCGGAGCAGGAGGCACAGCCGGCCGGCGCCGACGGCACCAGCAGCGAGGGCGAGGAGGCAGAAGATAGCGAGGGGTTGCGACTGGCGCGGGAGCACGGCTTCAAAGGTGAGAGCAGCGGCGCAGGAGCACGAGCACCAGAAGCACAACAGGAGGGGATTGACGGGTGCCCCATGCAGCTCAGGCGCACCTGTAGCTGCACACCGTGCCCTTGCATGGCCTGGTGCAGCAGGCCTCCCGGTCCACACCCCGCCTTCCACCCTTACCTCCCTCACTCCCTCCCAGGCCATGCGCGCCACCTGGGGCAGTGCCCGCAGACCGGCCTGCACGTCTTCCTGCGCACCGGACTGTATGGCCCATATGTGCAGCGGGGACNTGATGATGACCCGAAGTTCCACCGTCAGGCGCTGCCACGGGTGCGCTTCCCACCTTGCTGCATTCAGGGTGTGCACGCATGCAGGCTGCTGCGCTTTGGGCAGCAGCATGTGACCTGCCTGGCCCGCCCCCAGCATTCGTATCGCTGCGAGCGTTGGGCTGTGCTGCATTGTAGTTCACACAGGCCAACCCTGTGCCCACCACCCCCCTCCTCCCCTCCTCCCCTGCTTGCCTCCCCCTCAGAACGTCAACACGCGGCAGGTCAGCCTGGACATGGCCCTTGCCATGCTGGCACTGCCCAAGGACCTGGGGCAAAACCCGGCCACCGGTGCGCTGTAAATAGCCGGACCGCTGGAAGGAGCATGTTGGGAGGCCTGCCTGCCGCTGCACACAGCTTTTAGGCCACATGTAAAGCGCCTTGGTTTAGGTTCACTGTTATGCTACAGCCCACGCTGCGCACCCCGCTGCTGTCCAAGCTTTGCACGCCCCTCCCGCACCCCGCAGGCGAGAGCGTGCTGGTGACAATGGGCAAGTTTGGGCCGTTCCTGCGCTGCGGCGCCGCCTCGCGCGCCCTCCCCAAGGTGCGTGCCCTTGCTTGCATTATTGACCTGGCCAGCGGGCCAACCTGGTCTGGTGTGCACAAGTGGCATGGGAGGCGCTTAATCTGGGCCCATTACACGCCACGCCCGTCTGCTCCAAGCCCTTCCCAAAGCCTCGTTGCATCCCATCCTATCCTTGCCCCATTACCAACCCACTGGCAGGGCTACGACCCTTTGGACATCAGCCTGGCGGATGCGCTGCAGGTGCTGGCTTCCAAGCAGCGCTGGTCGACCAGCAAGAAGGAGCGCAAAGCGGCGGCGGACGCAGCGGCGGCCAAGGAGCAGGCCAGCGCCCCCAAGCCTCGGCGGGGCCGGCCCAAGAAGGATGGAGAGGAGGATGCCGAATCGGCTGCCGAAGTCGAGGCCGAGGCGGCGGCGGTGCTGGTGCCTGTTCCTGAAGAGGATTCGCGGCACCAGGCCGCCGCTGCCGACGTGAAGGCCCGTCTGGCACTGGATGCGGCCGCCACCCTGGAGATTGACCAGCTCAAGGGCGCGTTGCAGTACTCGGCAGCAGAGGCGGCGGAGGCGGAGCGCATGGCGGCGGCGCTGGACAAGCTGCGGCGCTCCCGCGGCCAGACGGCTTTCAACATATTTGTCATGAGTGCGTGTCCTATGTGCCGCGCTGCTGTCTGCCATGGGGCGGAGGCATCCTTGGGCTGGGGGTGGCTGTTCGTTTGGTGTTGACGTCTGCAGCCAAGGCGTGAGGGGCTCTGGGCAGCCACACAGGGCTTGCTGAAGAGCTCGGACACCGGTAGGACTGCGCTGCGTGCAACAGAGCAGGGGCGCCCTTCCCAGCCTCGTTTGCATGCATTGCGTGCCTGCTGCATACACCCTGCCCTGGGTCCCAGACCGTCACCTGTCCCCCATTTGTTGTGCCTGCTGCAGCCAAGGCGCGGGAGCGGCGGGAGGCGGGACAGGCAGCTGGCAANCCTGGGCACGACGGCCAAGGAGCTGTCTGAGAAGTGGCAGGCGATGGGCGAGGAGGAGAAGGAGCAGTACAACCGGCAGTCAACGCAACAGAGGTGAGGCGGCGCCTTGTGTGTGCTGCACATGCTGCGTGGCKTTTTGCTTCGGGGCGAGGAAGCGGCAGCACGCTCCAAGGAGTGCGCNCGGCCCCAGCAAGCATCCTGCTAGTAGCTAGGCATTGGTCATGTTGGCAGCGCTGCTGCCCAAGCGGGCGTGACAGCGAGCTGCCGTGCCAGTGGCAGGCGGCGGGAGGGKGWGCATYCCGAGCCGTGACACTGCACTGCTCCTGGAAGCGCCGTGAGCTGCCTCCCCCTGCCCTTGTTTGTTGGCCCCTCACAGGATGGAGGCAGCCCTGCACACTGTGGGCCTGCTGGCGGAGGGGCAGTCCCTGTCGGACCTGCCGGAGGACGAGCAGCGGCGGCTGGAAGCTGAGTTTGGGCACCGGCGGCACGAGTATGAGCTGCGCCAAATGATGCTCACCAGCGGCGGTGAGCGGCAGCGGGCAATGGCAGCGGTGTGCTTGCAGGGCCACCCGGCTGACGGCCCTGCTGCTGCCATCTTGTGCTGCATGCGGGGCATGTGCCTGTACACATTCCTGCCATTCTGTCCTCTTCTGTCCTCTGCAATGGTGCTGCCTGGTGGACACCAGGCCTATCACCATGGGCGCCCACCGCGTGCATGCGCATGCCTGCTGCTCACCTGCTCCCTCACTGGCTGCTCTCCTGCCTGCTCTGTGCAGTCTCGCTGCCGCGCCCGCGCAACGCATACAACCTGTTCACCGTGGACATGGTGGCGCGCAAGAGGGCACAAACAGGGGCGGGCGAAACCCTCGTCCGCATTTCTGGTGCGTGGGCATGGTTGCGTCTGGAAGAGCGTGCATGCGCAGCTGTGTGTGTGGGTGCCCTCCCTCCCTTCGGCTCGCACCCACCCTCCTGTCTGTTTCTCACCTCTCCCTGCCCCAGAGCTGTGGCGGATGGTGCCGCCGGCCGAGAAGCAAAAGTACAAGCTGGCGGCAATGGAGGTGGGGCCGAGGCTGCTGCGCTGCACCTATTGGCTGGCTGGCCGGGTGGTTGCAAAAGCCGCTGCAGCTACTGTTGCATCAGAACTGCAAAGTGGCTGCTCTGTTCCGGCGGTGCGAAGAGCCTCACGCCACGTCACCCCACACTCTTTCTTCGTTCTTTGCAGGAGCAGCAGCTGTACCATGCGACGCGGGAGCGCATGACGCGCGAGCAGCAGAAGGTGTGCAGAGCCGCGCCGATGCACTGCTTGCTGTTGTTGTCGCTTGGATGGCTGCTCAGCTTGCAATCCAAGCGGACGGCATGCCGCAGCTGTACAGGCCCACAAGCATATGTGTACCTCGCTGCTGCCGCCTTGCAGGCGACGGCAGCGGCCCTCAAGCGAGGCTTAAGCTCTCTGGAAGCGGCACGAGCCGGTATCAAGGTGTGCCCCTTCATGGGTTTGGTGGGGAGAGCAGAGAGCATTGTTCGAGCCATCCTGTTTGCCCAGTACCCCAAGCCATTGTGTTTGACTCTCTCTTCCTGCGCTGCCTCGGCAAGTCCCACAAACAATGCATCTTGATACGATGAGCAGTGCGGCAGGTGGCTGCCGTTGCAGACCTGTAGTTCATATCCCCCAAATTACTTTTTTTCTGACGATGCTGATTTCGCCGTTTGCCCTGCCTTCCCCTGCAGGCTGCCGCATCAATCAGCCTGATTTACACTCGGCAGCGGCATGAGGCACGGATGCAGCAAGGCCGGGGGCCTCTAGATGTGGAGGAGCAGGAGGAGGAGGAGGCGCCATGATGGAGGTTTGGGTGATGATTTTAGCTACTGCTCAGCCCTGCTTCGATTATCCACCCTTGACCAGTCAGCAGCGCCCACTCCGGCAGCTCGCGCGGTTTACATGTCCACACAACCTATGACCTCCACTACATTCACTTGACACATTCATACCATTCTCTTGCGACGCAACAGTTGCTGAAACCCAGAACGCCGTGCACAGAGTGCGAACAAACAAGCACATCAGCAGCTTTGCCGGTGGGACTCTTTTTGCTGCCTCAGCCGCCGGCCACCAGGGTGACGTGCACCGAGGGCAGCGGCATGAGCGCAATGGTCAGGAAGGCCAGCACCCCAAAGAACTTGATCCACCTGCAGGGGACGTGCAGGGAACGGCCAGGGCGCGTAGGTGGGGAGCTGAGGGGGCCTTGCCAACCAGGGCAGCCAACTGCTGCAAACGCATGCATCCGAGCACCAAAGCGGCCCTCATGGGCCGCCCAGCTGCCTCACTTCTTCATCAGCCCCTCCGCCTCGGCCACCGCCTCGGCGCCCGATCGGCGGATCTGGGGGGAGAGCAATACAGGAGAAAAACGTTAAGCAGATTGCGGAAGGAATGCCACAATCAGCTGCATACAGCTGCCTCTTCAGACCAGCCCAGTGACAGGCCCCGCAGCCTCCAGGGGCACTGCATGCTCCTTGGGCACTGCATGCTCCTCGGCCCAAGGCCCCACCTCACCGCCGAGTTGAGCTGCTTGCCCAGCACAGCGCTGGAGCGCTCCATGCGCTGGCCCATGCGAGAGAAGCCCTTGTAAATCATGTACCCAGCCCCTGCGCGGTGCAAAGGGAAGGCAACGGCGTGCTTGCTGGCCTTCCCCGCACCCAAGCCCAGAGAGGTTACTCATGCTGCACTCTGCCAAGTCACAGCGCCACACAGATGGATAGGCTTTGCATTCAGGCTGTGCACGCAGCGCAAGGCGCACCCGCGTATTTGGAGGTGTATGGCTTGATCATGGCTTCAATCTTGCGGTTCAGCCCTGCCGCAAGNAGGGGGCACATACATGCCTTGGTTGCCTGCAGCCAGCATCGTTGCACTTGCAGCATGCACCGCAATTGCCCTAGTCTTCTTCTGCTGCCTTAGCCCAGCCCCTGCCTCACAGGGCTTCTTGTGCGTCTTGCCGTGCTTGTGGTGGCGCCCTGGCGCCGCCTCGGCAGCAGCCTCGCTGGTGGCGGCAGTGGCGGCGGCGGTGCCCGAAGCCAGCGTGGCACCAGCCAGCGCTTCCTTCTCGTCTTGGTCCGCAGCCACAGCCGCCAGCTCATCAGGCAGCACCTGGCTCAGTTGGGGTGCAAGGCAGGCGCGTAAATGCGCATGTAACTTGTGTAGTTGAGTTCAGGCTGCGGTTAGCAGGACTGCATACTTGTTTGCGACAGACAGATGGAGTCATGAGCAGGGCAACCAGTGGGCAGCTGCCCTCATCTCTTGTTTTGAAATCTGCGCCAGCACCTGCCTGCCTCACCTGGTCAGCCATGCTGGTCTGCTGGCCAGCAGGTGTCGGAACAGGCTGCACAGTGACGGGTGCAGTGCACGCCGCAGCGCTGGCCAGCTTGGCAGGCGAGGTGGCCGGTGCTGCGCGTGCTGCGGCAGTCGTCTGTGGTGCAGCCACCGCTGCCGGCTCCTCAACACTCTCCTCTGAGTCAGCCTCGCTCTCTGCATCCCAGATGGACCTGCATCGTCAGTCAAGGCAGGGTGCATCAGTGCCGTATCGCAGCCAGCATAGGAGACAATAACAGCCGACTGCTGCAATCCCGCCACAACAAGCACAATGCANTTGGGAAANGACACGCACCAGTCCTCAATGCTGTCGTGGGAGTCAGAGGAAAGCGTGCTGGGGCTGCNGCGGCGGGCGGCGGCGGGCACGGCCAGCGCTACCGCCTGGTGCAGCCGCTGCTGCCGCCGCCGCATTATGCTCCCGCAGAACCTCAGCGCTCAGCTTGGGGCTGCCTCCGCCGCTGTGCTTGGCTTTCGTCTTGTGCTGCAGGGTTGGGTTTGGAATTGGCAGTGGCGGCAGCGGCGCTAAAACAAGCGGCTGTGGCACGCTTCGACACACCACAAAGCTGGTGGCCGGTGCGCCACCCGCACCTTGTTGGCATGGTGTGTACCCCGCTCCTCAATGATGTTCTCCCAGGCCGTCCACACCAGAACAGCGTAGACACCCAGCCGCAGCGCCCAGAAGGTCCCCCACAAAAGGGTGCTCAGAGTGGCAAGCGACCAGGCCCAGGCCGCTGCAAGCGCCGGAGCAGCGAGCTGCAGCGCAGCCAGCATGGCGGTGGAACACTTTCGGCAGCCTGCGGCACACCCAAGACAGAGTGACAGAAGCTGGGGTCGGAAGCTGTCCTTGATGAGTGGAAGGCAGAAAGGCACCGGGGGCCACAGCGCAGCTGGAGTGCAGCGGAGCCGCTCAGCGGCGGGGGCTGTCTGCTCCGGCTGCCCTTCGGTCGAAGCAGCGCTCCTCACGGCGGGTCGCAAAGGACCTTGGACGGCGAGCAAGCGTGCTGGCAGGGCGAGAGGGCGCACCTTTCTGCTGGCCAGGCCTTCTCCACAGCCAACCCACTTGCACTCCTCAGCCACCGGGCTGCCCGCAGGGTTGAGCGGTTTCAGTTTAGACCTCAGCGAGTCCCTTCCTCATGTTCACCGCTGCCCCGCCGCGTCATGCTGCACAGCTCTTTCTAGTCGACATTTCAAGTTGGCAAGTGTACATGTCAGTGCCACATTATCATTTGACACAGCTGCTTGATCACATAGCTACTGCTGCTCCACGTCCGCGGCGCCCCCACCACCGCCACCGCCTTGTGCAGTCGGCAGCTGCGGCTGCCGCCCCACCCCGCTGGGCGCTGACGCGGAATGGTGCACTCCTGCGCCCAGCTGTGGGCTGCTGCCCAGCAGGCCGCCCTCCCCCCGCCGGAAGCTGCCGCTGCCGATGCTGCTGGCCAGCCCAGACTGCAGCTGCGGTGAGAAGCGCTGGGTGATTGCCTCTAGCATGCGGCGGGGCGGCGCGGCCAGCGAGCGAACAATGCCTTCGTAACTCCAAGTGGAGCCGGCTGGCGAGGCGCCGCCGGCAGACGCAGGGGGCGAGCGGTGCGGGGAGGGCGCCAGCGGGGCGGCTCTGTGGGCAGGGCGGGAGCGGGGGCTGGGAAGAAGACTTGGGAACAGGTTGGCGGCCAGGGGCGCGCTGCATGGGTGGGCTTGTTGCAGCTGGCCAACCAGCGCTGCTGCAAGTTGCCCAGCCTCCCTGCACCCCCAATGACCCGCTACCCGCTTTAAACAGCACCAGATCATGGCGCACCTCCAGGGTCCCACGCCCGCAGCGTGGTCCAGGTCCTTTCGCGTGATGATGCCCCGGCAGCGGGACTGCCAGTCCACCACGCACAGGTGGCGCAGGGACAGGGCCAGGAACAGGTGGTGTACCCGGTCGGCGGGGGTCCTGGGGCGCACTGTGCGGGGTAACAGGGGATTCCAAGAGGGAGTTGCATGGGCAGTGCTCGGCTCCCGACGATCTGTTGGCCCTTGCGGCCTCCGTATTTTATTGCCACTGTTTGTGCCAGACACGCACCACCCTGGCCAGCCCCCTGACCCCTTACCCGTGGTCACAGCTAAATTCATGAAGGGAAGCAGGTTGATGTATGCGGCGCCACCGCCGTCCGCCACCCGCGCCGCCGCCGCATCCGCCGCCGCATCCAGCACCGCTGCCTCTGGGATGCTGCGCCGCAGGCTGGCATCATCCAAGGTTGGGAAGCCGGCACCCGCTGGCCCCAGGCTGATGGCAGGTCCCAGGCGCCCCTGCCCCACATCCACGGCGCGGTAGCCTGAGGGAGGCAGAGGTGAAGGCGGTGTGGGCTTCAAGCACCATGCACATGCAAGCAAGTTGGTGCCAACGACCACGCAGCTGGCTGAACACAGCACCTGATGGCCGCCATGCACAATGCCTGCTACCAGTGCCCCGCCGCCCTTGGACATGCCGCACTCACCGTATGCACTGGACTGAGCCGCGGCCTGCATCTCGTAGGCAAGCGCCTCCTCAAAAGCAGCCGTGTTCTGGCGCGCCAGCGCACATGCGTAGCGACCGTTCTCATCGCAGAAAGCGCCGTGCCGTAGCATCACCAGCAGCTGCGGCGGGTTGGGTGGTTGGGATAGGGCCGTGGTGGGGCGCGGCAGATGGATCAACAGCAACATCTGCTGGCTTTCAAGCAATGGCAAGGTATGGGGAAATGGCAGCATCTTACTGCCCAATGCAAACTCACATGCCCACGTTGCATTGCAGCAGACCTGCCACCCACCTGGCTGCGCAGCACAAAGCCCTGCAGGCGGCCGCCGGTGCGCCCTCCGCCATCCAAGCTGTCCCTCATGCCGTCCCCGCCGTCAAAGCCGCCTCTCTGGCCGCCAGGGCGGCCGCCGTCCATGCTGGCCCGCTGGCTGCTGTAGCCTACTTTTGAGGAGACGAGCACCGGGAAGCCGCTGTGGGTGGTATCCTGCAGCACCTGCAGCACCGTGCTCACCCGCTCGAGCGGGGCAAAGCCGACCACCGGGCTGGCGCAGATGTCCTCAGCTGTCTTGAAGCGCAGTGCATGGGGCGCCTCCTGTGGCGGGGCAGGGCAGGACATGGCCGCGAGCGGGAGGCATTATGAGGGACGCAGGCAGCCAGGCAAAATCAACCTCTCCAGCCGAGTGCCAAGCCATAGGAAGTGCATTCTGCAGCATGCACTGCTTGCTTGCACAGCATGAGATGCTGTGGAGCCTCACCTGGCGCAGGTAGAACAGGCTGCCGTCCTTGCTTTCCAGCTCGGCCTCGTACAGGCCTGTGGGGATGAAGGGGTAGCCATGCACCATGCCAATTGACACAATTCGGGGTGTGGCGCAAGGCAGGCGTGCGAGCAATCTGGTGACGGCAGCCAGGCCAGCAGAACATGCAAGCAGGCAGTCCTACGCATGCTGCCTGTCAAGCTCAATGCAGCCAGGTGTGCATGTGCACAGCCAACAGCCGCCCACACAACGCACCGTCTGGGTGCACGTGATGCGCAACCCAGTTGCTGACGATGACCGCCAGGATCACGCCAAACAGCAGCTCTGCAAGAGTGGCAGTTGCAGGTGAATTTCAGCAAGGCAGCATATTGCAGATGTTCCCAGCCATGCCGCCCAGACACACAGGCCACCCATCGAGGTCGGCTTTCCCTTTCTTTTATGCATCTCCAGGCCATGCCAAGACCATCTACTCATCATCCCTGAGCCCAGGCGCACCTATGCCGCGCGTGCCTTCCACAACGATCACCACCAGCGAGATGCTGGAACGAAAAGTGGCCCCCAGCATGGCCGTCGCACCAACCACAGCGTAGACTCCGGGCTGCAGGTCCAGCGCGCTGGGCAGCACTTGCAGCAGCAGCAGGGAGAGCAGCGCGCCAAAGGCGCTGCCGATCAGGATGCAGGGCCTGCGGGGCAGCGAGGCCCAGTGGTTAGCGCACTGGGCGAGATGGGCAGAGCATCGCAGCAGGTAGCACAACCTTTCACAATTGTCGGCACGGGGGAGGCGCCAGGGACAACCAACACGACGGCAACAGTGCAGCACCAGCCCCGCTCAGCAAATGCGGCACAAGGCAGCATGCCTCACATGAACAGGCCGCCGGGCACGATAAGCGTAGAGGCCAGGAAGAAGAGGCCCATGTAGGAGGCCACCAGGGCAGCCAGCGAGCTCAGCGTGTAGTAGCAGGGCTGCGCCAGGGCGCACACCTGCGCGGGGTGTGGAGGGATGTGGGCGCAGGCAGAAATGCATGCTTTCGTACACGCACAGCAGCATGTGCCGGGCGGCGCGTAGCCAGGGCTTGCAACTGTCAACTTTTCTCTCAATGTTTACTTGGCTATGCTGGGCTCACCTGGCCTGCCAGCGGCTCTGCCTCGCTGCCCAGGCTGAGCAGGCTGCGGATCACCCAGACTGCACGGCAAGGCAGGGGCAAGGGGGCAGGAGGGAGGTCTTCAGTCCAGACCAATCCAGCTCACCTGCTGCTGCACCTGGCAATCTCGCCAAACACCCCAAACACACCCGCCCCTCATCACACACCTGCGCTGCCCTGCAGCCCTGTGGCCAGGTCATTATAGAAGCCGGCGGGGCAGCCATGGCGAACCACATCCTCTGGCTCCCAGGCCTCGGGCAGCTGCGGGGAAGGAGGTCAGGGAGGGAGCAACAGTGGCAGAGCTGGATGGAGGGGGGCGAAAGCACACCACGGTGACCGCAAGGTTAGATGCGGCTGATCCGATTGCGCCGGCGCGTTGTTTTGAGATAGCAGGCAGCTTGCAGCGGAGCACACCCCAACTCCAAACACACACCGGCCGCCCACTAACCTTCAGGCACGTGCCCACTGCGGCGGGCAGCAGCGTGATGGTGGCCGCTGTGGCCAGTGCCACGGCGCCACCCTCCACAAGCCGCCAGAGCAGGCCCGGCCGGCGCTGCCGCCACAGCAACGCTTTGCGCTGCATGGGGCAGATGAGAGTAGGATCACATGAGCAATGCGCGGTGCTTGGAGCAAAGCAACTAAAAAGCGCAATCTGCAGGTCTGGCTGGGACCCCAAGGCCGCTTGCGCACCTTGAGCAGGTTGAATCCACTGCCCAGCAGGCCGCCGCCGGCGCTGGCCAGGATGAGGAAGGGCAGCTGTAGGAGCCACTGCACATGTGAATGGGAAGGAACGGAACAGAGAGGTCAAGTGACACATGAACAGCAACACGGTGGCGGCAGGCTGCCCATGCAGACCAAGCCACACCATTGCCCGCCGTGCCCCGCCCCGCCCCCCTCGCCTGCAGGTTGGTCAGCGAGTAGGCGCCCGCAAAGGACAGCATGCCGGAGCGCATGCGCGGGTGCAGCTGCGCGGCGGTGAACACGGCGCAGAAGCAGGCGAGGAAGCAGCGCCAGGCCAGCTTGCGGCTCCACACGCTGGTGGCCTCCTCCAGTGCGAACAGCACGCCTGTGAACATGGGGAGGGGGCGGGTACAGAATGCAGCCATGGCTAGAAATATGAGCGGCGGGGTGTGAGCTTGCCTGGCTGCGACAAGGCACCAGGTCTGTGCACACGCCAGCAGCAGGTATGCCCCGCCCCGCCCCCGGCTCACCGCCAATGGGGGCACCAAAAGCTGCGGCCAGGCCAGCGGCCGCACCAGCTGACACCAGCTCCCGGTGGTCTGAGTTTTTGAACAGATACTCCTCTGCTGCTGGGTTGGGCAGCATGCCTGCTGCCGAAGCCGCACGCTCCAGAGGCCCGTGCCTGCCGGGCCGGTGCAGATTGGCCCAGCGGTACACAGCGTGCTCAGCGTGGCACAGCATGGAGGCCACGCAGGCGCCCAGGTGTATCATGGGGCCTGCAGGAGGTCGGCAGGTGGGCGGGCGAGAGGGGCAACAGGCTTGGCGGGGACCATTTCAACGCATTCCGACGCAGCACACTCATGGCTTATTTTGGCCCGCTGCCGCACGCAGCGACTTTGAACTGGCCGTTGCAGCGCCTGGGCAGCCCTGATCACCTTCAATGCCCAGCGCGAGGCCCGCCAGCCGCGCCAGGGCTGTTCCACAGGCCTTGGTGACATACACCTGCCAGCCCAGCAGTCCCTGGATGGCGTTGCCTGCGGCAGCACAGAGAAAGGGCATTGTGTGCACAATACGAGTAGGCAGGGAGCAGAGCAGCACAGGCTGCGGCTGTTGCCGGAATGCACCAGAGAGCAGGCAGCTGAACAGCCACCGTCACCTGCACTGGCACAAGCCAGCATTCCATGGCAAGCACTCTGCAAACCCCGGGCCGCTTGCCGTTCAAGAACGCCATGACTAGCGCCACGCCGCCGCCTGCTGCCTTGGGCGCCCACAGCGCCACCACCAGGGTCAGCAGCAGCACGATGCCCACACTCAGCGCCGCCAGAGCACCAAAGAAGTGCAGCAGGCCATTGGAGAGCAGGTGTCCGGCCAGGCTGCCAAGGCTGCCGCTACTCGGGCCTGCCGGCGGCACCACGTCAAGCAGCCGATCTAGGAGCGCATTGCGGCGGCGGCTCGCCACGTCAACTGCCAGCTGCAGCGCTGCGGCGGTCAGCCCAATGGCCACTCCAGAGGCGACGGTGGCAATCAGCTTGGTGAGTGTGGATCCCGAGTACCTGACCAAGGGCAAGGGGGTTGGCAGCGCATTCGACACGGTCAGCATCAGCAGCCCTCGGGGCCAGCGGGTTCACACCTGCCTGCTACACGCCGACAGCTCACCCATACACATGCCGCCGCTCGTCCGCCGCCTGCTCCTGCTGATGCCTGAGCGAGATGGTGTTGACCACAGCCTGCAGCATGTGTGGGACAGGTGGCCTTTGGCTGAGGCTCCGCAAACGCAAAAGCGGCAGGACGAGCAGTGCCAGCGGCGGCGGACGAGTTGGGCAGATAGCAACACCGATCAGCATGCCTCCACTGCTCTGTGCCTCACATCATAGTCCAGGGACTCCACTCCGCCGTGCAGGGCGGCTCCGTGACCGACCAACTCTTGAGAGAGCGCCTGGCTGCCGGCCGGCCGCCCGCGCAATGTCGGCAGCGTTGCTGGAGTCCTGTCGCCCAATAACGGGTCCTTCAAGCCCGCCATCGCGGCCCGACCAAAAGTTGCAAGCGTGCCGGGAGGCTGTAGCGCGTTTCAAAGCCTATCAATGGTTGCGATGCATTCGATGCATTTTGAAGACCAAGAAAATGCCGACAGAGTCAGCGTCCGACAGAGATGCAATGCAGCTGCCGCCGCGGCGCCGCCACCCTAGCCGGACGTCGCTCGCGCGGCCAAGTTTACNAGGTAAACAGGTGGGGCAGGTGGCACCAGACAACGAAGACAACAGCCGGGCAACGATACGAATAGCAATAACATAGGGCTGAGATGCATCAAACAGGCAGGCAATACAATGCAGTCATTGCATCACCGCTCACAGCCAGCGCCGCTCTTGTGCATACTCCCTCAGCTCGTCTCGGAACTTGGGGTGCGCAATCTCGATGAGGGCCGCCGCCCGCTGGCCGATGGTCTTGCCCCACAGCTGGGCAGCTCCATACTCGGTCACCACCCAGTGCACGTCGCCCCTGCAAGCAGGGGAAGGTGAGAGGGTGGATGGTGCTCACGACAACCTCTCATCACAACTTTGCAACTGCACAACTTGCACCCCTGCACCAGCGCGCTCACCTGCTGGTCACCACCGCCCCGCCCCTGCCCAGCTCCGGCATGATGCGTGAGGCCGCCCCGCCCGCCGCCGTGCTGGGCAGCGCAATGATGGGCACGCCGCCGCGGCTGCGTGCCGCGCCTCGCATGAAGTCCACCTGCATGCGTAGTTCAGTTGGCAGTTGGTTTATCAAAACGGGCGCTGACAAGCAATCAACCGAGTGCGCAGCTGGGCAGGCAGCATGTTTAGGCACAGTTGAGGTCCTGCCTGCTGTCATAGAAACCCCAGACGCCACAATCCACATCCATCCCACCTGGCCGCCGATGCCGGAGTAGAATGTGCCACGCCCGGGCAACGTGTCAGCTGCCACCTGCGAGCAGCCCCACGGTTGGCGATGACTCAACAGTTGAAGCTCACAATAACCGTGAGCATCGGCAGGCAATGCTGTACCCGTCATGCAGCAGCAGCAGCACGCGACAGCCAGCAAACCCCAACACCGGGTCGCCACAACACAGTGCTGCCCGCACCTGGCCCGTGAGGTCGACGGCCAGGGCGGCGTTCACAGCGGCCATGCGGTCGTTGCGAGCAATGACTTGCGGGTCATTTGTGAAGTCCGTGGGGTGCATGCTCAGCATGGGGTTGTCATCCTGGCAGGCCAGGGAGGCGGGAGGGGCAGGCATGAAGTTGCTACTCACAGGCAGGCATGCCGGTTTTTTCCAGTGCAGAGAGGTTGCTCCAGCGCCCCAGCCCACAAAACAGCCGCCAGCCAGCCCTCACCATCCAGTCGTACAGTCGGCGGCTGCCCAGCGCCAGCGTGGCCACCACTTTGCCGTGCATGAACGTCTTCGATGAGCAGTTGACCACGCCGCACTGCGCCAGCTCGGCCACACCGTCCGTCAGCACCTCTGCTTGCAGTGAGGCAGGGGCGGGTGGGCGGCAGAAGTGAGGTTGCATGCCTTCTGCAAATGAAGCAGTTGAGTAGGCCCTCCTGTACAGATCGCTGTTATGATGCTGTCCATAAGTTGCAGTTGCCACAGCAGGGACCCCTTTTCTCTGTCCAGCGCACCAGTGTGCACGCCCAGGTCCTCGTGTTGCCGCAGCGAGGCACACACCGCGTCCGGGATCTTGCCGATGCCAACCTGCAGCAGGGGCCAAGCGCATTTGGTGGCTGCTGCTGTAAAACCAATTTAATGCCAGGTGCCATCAACACAAGCAACATGTGCCGCAACCAGCACTGAAGTGACAATGGGCGCTGCCGGTTCCGCCCACCTGCAAGCAGGCACCGTTTGGGATGAGGGCGGCCACGTTGCGGCCAATGGCTGCCGACACCTCGTCAATCGGCCCGTTGGTCAGCTCGGGCAGCGGCCTGCAGGTTGGGAGCGGGCGGGTGGAAGAGTGAGGAGCTGCTTGCCACGGTTGGGAGTAGGTTGGCGTGTAGCAGCTGGCTCTAACTCAACCCTGCCAAGCTGCACTGGATGCGAACCAAGCACCAAACTCTCTCCTCTTGCTGCCCCTGCCCACCGCCTCGCCTGTCGTTGCGCACAAAGTAATCGATTGCTTCAACAGGCAAGAAGGTGTTGCCGTGGGTGCGCGGCATATGTGGGTTGACCTCCGCTAGGATCTGTTGGGAGGGAGAGCAAGTGGAACAGGCCCTTTGGGTGTAGGTGTGGCAGTCAGGGATTAGAAGAGGTGTAAGTTACAGCCACCCCGCATGAGCTTGCTAGCGTCCTACCTGGCATGCCCACAAACGGGATACAGAGACAGCGGGCCCCGTGTGCTGCTGCGACATTCTATCATTGCATAGAAGAGCGCACGCAGCAAGAGCCTCCTCCTACTCCCTCTCTGCCGCCTCACCGTGCGTGCCGACAGGCAGGCCGCCAGCACCACATCAACAGAGACGCCCAGCGACACAAAGCCGTGTGCATCTGGGGGGCTGACCTGCAGCATAGCAGAGGCTGAGCTTGGGTTTGCTGGTCCGCAGCGTCAAAAGCGTGCGGGCTGTGCGCAATTGCCCTGCAGCCAGAGCACTTCGGAGGTGCGCCCAGTGCTGGCTGTGAATCGACTGCCTTCTCGTCAGCGCTGTAGCGCACATGCAGCTTTGATCGCTGCTGGGCTCAAGGCTACCTGAATCAGCGCCACATCCACCCCAGCGTCGCTGTAGCGCAGCAGTCGTGGTATCTCGTGAAGGAAGACGGGCAGATAGTCTGCCGGAGGTGGCGCAAGTGCAGCCGGAAACTGAAGGAGTGCATGCGGGGCCACAAGGGCGCCCACATAGGTACTGCTGGACTGCATGGGCCGGGCTGCATGCCGAGCTGCACAAAAGCCAGAGACAGCAGCAGCACTGTGCTGCATGCGCACCTGCCCGGCCCTCTGCCACTGCGGTGCGCACGTTGGGGCCGATGAACAGCGCGGTGTGGTGGAAGTGGTCGCTGCACGGTGACAACAGTCGAGATCAGTATTCAGCCATGTAGGGAGAAACATGGTGTGCAGAATGCCACTCATCGCGCAAGCATACAACCCTGATTTGCCCCCAACCACCTGTGCGGCGGCAGCACATAGGGCGCAGGCCCCAGCGTGAGCAGGTGCACGAGCTCGCTTCCTGACAGCTGGCTGCCACATGCCATCAGAGCATCCACCAGCAAGTCAGGGACGGCGCAGCCCGAGCCGATGAGGATGCGGTGAGGGCCCGGCGCCAGGGCCTGCACGGTTTTGGGGGCAGCATAATGGCAAGCAGCAGGTCAGGTATGTTGAGCAGGCATGGAGGGGACAAGGACACAGACAGGATCGAGGAGGAAGAAGGAGCTGATGAAACAGCACACTCCAGCGGCGACATGCAACGCGTTTAGCAAGAACAAATCGGGCCTGAACCGCAGTAACCAGCATCAACGACGAGCTTGTCAGCACACCAACCTGCACCGCCTCTGCAGCAGTCACGGTGTGCCGCTGCAGGTGCTGCCGCCGCCGCTCCTCAAGAGTGGTGCAGCCGTCGATCCCCTCAAACGTTGGAGCTGATCGAAAGCTACACCGCTGCTGCAACTGCTGCCCCTGCTGCTGCTGCACCCAGCATGGACTGCCAACTGCTGCGCTGCTGTCGCCGCTGCACAGGCGGTCCAGCGCTGCGGGCAGTGCCGCCGCACAACCGACTGCTGCTGCTGCTGCTGGTAGGCTGGTCGATAGCCATGGGCTCAGGCCTCGCTGCAGCACACGTAGAGCCATGCTGGAGAGCCCCGTGGTAGGGGGTGGCAGCAACTAGCCTTGTGCTCAAACGAGCCGCCGGACTGGCGGCGGCGGCGGTTCAGCTGCCGCTATTTGTTGCCGCGCGGGTGCTCGAGACGATCTGCCGTTGCAGATCACGTATGTGTCGAGCCAGCAGGGCAGAAGGGCTCCGTAGCAGTCCGGTTCACAGGGGCGGGGAGCAGAAAGTCCTTAGTTTGGGTGGATGGGCAAGCGCAAGCATAGTTAACCAGCGTGGCCACCTAATAAACAGCCGATGGCGGCCGATCGTTGACACCGTGAACCCTCATTTCCGGCCGCCACGCCGCCACCCGACGCCGCAGCACGGCTGTGCCTCACCCGGCAGTGATGCCAGCCTATCGAGCAGCTCACCCAGACCAGATGTTGAGGAGCAGACAACCTCAATTTAGTTGTTCAGAGGCCTCTTGTGAGCAGTCTTGCCAACGTGCTCTGCACAAGCTTGCTTACGAAGCGCGGTAGGCGAGGCCTCCACGCTGGCAAGGAAAGCCTTGATTAAATTAGCAGGGGCTGACAGCAAACCGTCGGACGTGGCTATGAGGATATGCATTCTCCACGAGTCTTGTGCAAGGTGCACTCTGCTTCATGTCTCGGCGGCGGCATGCCACACCGTCGAACAGGGCTGTGAACTTGCCCACATTCGACGCTGCCCAACTGAAGTTGGCGGCAGTGCTCCCCTGATGTGCGGCATTCTTGCGCCGCTGTCCAGCAGCTTAACTACACCTGCATCACATCAGATACACTCCCAACATGACGGACCAACCAGCGAGGCCCTGCACACCCCGGTACTCCTCTCGCCCGCCTGCCCGAAGGCCTTGCACCCGCTCCCGCCGCACCGCCGCTGGCGGCCTCCCCCTGCCCTGCGCGGGATATGGCGGCTTGCCATCGACGCCCACACGTCTGTGATGCGCTGCCGTAAGCAGCGGGGGCCGCCGAGCAGCTGCGGGGTGCAGCTTCGCGGCCCTTTCCTGCCGCATAGACCGGCAGGCTATAAACGGCGCCTCTGCGGCCCCATAACCATCCAATCCAGCCAACAACAACTCCTCAACAACTCACAACAGCTTCTCCTCAAGCCTCCCCTCCCGCCGCCCACACCACCGACCGGTGGGCGCCGGCGGTGTTATGCCTGTTTGGGCGCTTGATGCAGACTGGCATGTCTGGTCTCACACTGCATGCATGCACTCCTGGTTCTGCAGTACTGGTCTGTGCTGCGTGCACGGCTCATGCCCACCCCCTCCCATGCCCTCTGGCGCAGGCACCCCCAACCTCTCTCCGACATGGCTGGAGCCGCATCGCTCGCCCTGCTGCTGGCGCTGGCAGCCCTGCTGGCCCCCACCGCCTTTGCGCGCACCTGCGTGTACTGCAAGGGCAGCACCCGCCTGTCCTGCCACACTGACTCCGGCCTCGGCCCCGATTGCAAGTGGTGGGGCAGCAAGGACTCACATGCGCTCAAGTACTGCGGCGCCTCCTCATGCAACGACCTGCTGACCCGCAGCGGAGTGACCTACGAACTCAAGGTGCGTGCGCTGCGGAGCTGGCGCAGTGCCATGCACAGCACTGGCGGGGATAGGTGCCCATGCCTGCCCTGCCAGAATGCCACGGGTGCCTGCGGAATGCTACACCCCGTAGGAGCATCATGCATCCCCCGCCCTTCACACATGAATGCGCAAGGCCACCTAAGCCGCCCCTCACTGCTGCCACCCCTCCTCCCGCTGCCCCGCTGCAGGCGGTGCTCGACTACACCGACGCCTGCCCCAACCCCGACAGCCCTGTGGAGTGTGATTATGATGAGGTGCACTACGTCAGCAACCGGCGCCGCTCCCTGCTGGGCTCCCGCCGCGCGCTGCACAGCACCGGCGCTGCCGCCCAGCCTGTGCCTGTTGTGCAGGCCGCCGACGCACAGCCTGCGCCCCAGGAGCAGCCCGCCTCTGACGCGCCCCGTGCCGCCGTCAACGGCGACGCCTGCATGGCTCGCGTGCTTGACGACCTGAACCAGGCCACCGCCGCCGCCAAGGAGCAGAGCCAGCCGCTGAGCGAGGAGCAGCTGCGCTTCCACATGGACGCGTGGGAGGCGTGCGGCGGCCTCAACCCCTACCACCTCACCGTGGCGGCGGGCGCAGATGTGGGCGGGCGCCGCCTGCTGGGCCGCAGCAACTGCGGCAAGCTGTCCTGCTTCCGCAACGGCATCACCGAGGGCAGCGTGCTGTGCAACGCCTGGTGCGGCCTGTATGCCAAGTGCGACGCGCGTCCTGGCGCTTGGGGGCGCTGCAAGCTGGTCGGCTGATGGCCCGGCGCTGCCCAGCACTGGTACCGCAGTATCTTGGCACCTTGCCTGTGGCACACTGCCCTTTCATCACCTCACACGCACCCACCATCTCATGTCCTGCCTAACCCCTCGCTGCGCCATTGTCCGTGCCTGTGCAAACTCAACCACCCCACATCAACAGCTGCTGCTCCCGTGCTATACGCAAACATCTTGCATGCATTCTAGCACTCTATTCATCCTTGGATTCTTCCTATTCACCCAAACGTCTCTCTCAACCCAAACTGGCTTGACTGTGATCACGCTGCCACCTGAACGATGCCACTGTAACCACACTGCCGCATAGGGCTCCGCAAGACAGTTTACAAGAAATCGGGCTGCTGGGGTAGCAATGGAATGGCACACTTGGTATGCAAGCAAGTCTGACATTCCAGCAGCTGTGCGATATCTGGTCACATGATATAGCGGGCCGACATTTGCCCAGCAGCCGGTGGCATCATGTGACGCGGTACTTGAGCTTGATGCGCTGGCTGCCCAGCGAAGGCACCACCTGCGGCATGGGGCATGGGGGCAGCCTGGGTCCTGAACGAAGCAGAAGGATGCTGCGGTACCGTTCAGCTGCTGAGCTGCGCACCTCAGTCCCCCAAGGCCCCAAGCCTGCATAGCGCTGCTTCCTGTGCTACAGCCGGCAAGCAGGCGCCACCCACACCTGTTTGTTCAGTGCATTGAAGGCCGCTTCAGCGTCCGCCAGCTTGCGGAAGCTCACAATGGCGTAGCGCAGGTTGGAAGTGCCCGGCAGCNTTGGGCGGGGCCACCTGCCACTGCAGCAGCGGCCCAAACCTGCAAATGCGCGACCGGCCAGGAGGGCTGAACAGGTGAGGCGTCGGTGAGGCAGCGGCTGCTAGAATCAACGGCCACAAGGGGCGAGCACGGAGCAAAGGCAGCAGCGGCAGCGGCTGTCGTGATACCATCTGATCACCCAGCACCCCACCGCACCTGCTGAACTCGGCGCGGATGGCCTCGGATGTGGCGGTGCTGTCCAGGTTGCCCACTGCACAGTACAGGCAGGGCGTCAGGCAGTTGCAATGCGCTGCGGCCGGCAAGCGGTATGAAGCTTGGTAGCTGAGTTTGGCAGCTGGACCCTCGTCTGCACTAAATAGCTCATGCTGGCACGGCCGTGCGAGCACTGCTGCAACTGACGCAGCAAGCGCCAGTTGCATGCCATGAAGGTGGCAGCCCCCCGCTGCATCGCCTACCCCACAAGCAGGTTGTCGGCGAGTTGGTGATGTTGCCCTTGCCCCCTGGCCCGCTACCAATGCCGTACGCGCCGCCTTTGGGCACGCTGCCGCTGCCGCTGCTGCTGGGCCTGCCGCCTAGTGTCCGGTCGTCGGCAGGCGTGGCATACTCAATTAGAAGCACGCCTTGGTCGTTCAGCTCAGGCACCTGGGCAATCAGGCGGGCGGCAGTTGATGCAGGGTCCATACACGTGCAGGCGAGGCTGCCAAACCAAGCCAATGCATTGGTTGTAATGGTTTGCCACAGCAAACAGCAACTGCGCCGCCTGCTGCCCTGCCCTCCCAGCTGCTGCCCACCAGCTTCTGGTTCAAGGCCGCCAGCGCTGCAGCTGCTGACTCGGGCCGCGCATACTGGACGTGGGCAAAGCGGCGGCTGGGCTGCTTCAGGGCCTGGACGAGCTTGCCGTACCTGCAACCAATAGTACCACGTTGTGGCAGGGGTGTGGCAGGGGTGGTAAAAACTCTCTTGGTCCGAATCAAGCAGCTGTTGGCAAGGCGGAGCCCAATGTGGCGAAGCAGCACAGCGTCAGCATTGTTCCAGCAGCAACTCAGCAGCAGCAACAGGCAGAGGCAGGGCACCTGCGTCGCATGCACGTCCCGAGGGCCCCCCTGCTGCCTAGTCAACGCATCTGCAGGCACGGCTGATCAAGCCACTGCACTTCATTGCTTAGGCCTGCCTGAAACCCTCACTTTGAGAACGTGCGTATGAGCGCCTGCTGCGTGGAATCAACACTCAGATTGCGAATGAACAGCCGCACGTCGCTGAGCACCGGGGCGGCGCCCTGCTGCGAGCTGCTGCTGCCCGTGCCACGGCCGCCTGGGGCCCGCGAGCTGGCTGGCCCGACTGGCTCCCACTCGGTTGCGCCGCCAGCCTGGCCCTCGCCGTCTGACTCCCAGTAGTCGCCATAGCCCACTGGCCAGTCGGCTGCCTGGCTGGCACCCTGGTCCCAGTTGGGCAGCCAGTCCTCGGCTTGGAAGGGCGGCGGCTCAGCTGTCTGCACCTGCGCCTGTGGCAGTGGCGCAGGCGGCAGCGGCTGCGGGGGCCGCGGCTGCGGCGCTGCTGGCGGCGGCGGCCGCGGTGCTGCTGGCGCCACTGCTGCTGCTGCTGCTGCCGCCGCTGCACTGCTGCTGCTGCGGGAGGGCATGTACTGCAGGGTGAAACATGGAAAAGCAAGTTTTAGGCACAACGAAAGGCAGGCATAGGAAGCAGCAGGTGGGGCTGCAGAGCCTGGGCACACACCATTCGCCATGCACGGCATGCTAAGATACCACTTTTCGCTCAGGGCAGCTCGGCATCACGCCACCAGTAGTTTCTGCACCCAGCAGCCAAAGCGACACTCACCCCTGGCACTTCCGCCGCAACCCACGCCACTGCATTGTCTACCGGCACCACTTGCAGTGTAGAGGCGCCCCACTCGCTGCCATGCAGCAGCTCGCGTGCGGCTGCCGCTCCATCGGCGGAGTTGAACAGCGCTAGACAGCGTGGCGGGGCCCCCGGCTGGGGCAGCGAAAACACGACGCTGGAGCAGCCGCAGATGGCTCGCAGCTCGTCGTACGTTGCGGTGCCCGGCAGCCCGCTGATCTCCACCGCTGGCAGCATGCCTGGTGATGTGCAGGAAGGGGGCCTGGCATGAAGGAGGGCCGGCGGAGCAAGAGTCAAGGTCGGCAGGAGGCGGCGGCAGGCGGCGGCGGCGGCGGCGGAGGTGGTGGTGCTGGTAGCCGGCGCTCACCCACTCACCCCTGAGATAAACGACAGGCCGCGCTACGCTCCATTCTCAATCAGCAAATGGCCCGCAGGCGTCCAAGTTGTGCTCGGTCCAAAGCGAAGCGTCACCGTGCGCGGCGCCCCGCTACAGATCTGGAGAGTTTCGTATGCAGTGCCAATGCTTCGATCTATTGGCGAGCCAAAGGCCGGCCGCCCTCCCGGCATGGCAAATGCAGGCTCTCGAGCATGGTGATGAGGTGAACAAGCGCCTGGAGCCGCGGCACCACATCCATTCGCTTGCAAACGAGCTCTGCAGGCTTGCTAGCGGTGTCGAGCGGCCCAACCACCAGCCAGTATGGTTGCGACCCGCTCCCAGCTGCCCACACGCCTGCTGCAGGCCGCAGGTGCGCATTCCAGTGGACTGCAGTGATTGCGCGTCGTGCTGCTGGGCCGCAACGCCCTTGCGCCCACCGCCTGCTCCAGTGCCGCTCCGCCGTCGCCCTACTTCTCCGACGCGACGCTCCTCCAACGCCCCGCTGTGCAGGCGGGCGAGGGCTGCTGGCAGCCCTTGGCTCTCGCCTGGCCCACTCGGCTGCAGCAAGCAGCAGCACTGCTGTCAGCAGCGGAGGCATGGAGGAGGAGGGCAAGCAGGCACACCCTGCCGTGCCGTCCTCGTTGCCCGAGGTCCCTCCGCGCTGGCGGCCCTCCCCACAGCAGCAGCTGTCCCTGGCATCCATCAACGACCCCGAAGCCTGGGGTCTGGCCAGCGCCCCTGCGCCCTACGAGCAGCAGCAGCCTGGAGAGGCGGCTGGCTACTTCTGGCTGGGGAGCAGCCTCAGGTGGGCAAGGAGGGCGCACTGGCTGGGTGGTGCTGGGTGGAGAGGCCATGGTAGTCCGAGCGACTGACGTCACGGAATGCTTGTTCGCTGTGGTGGATACAGCCAGCCGTGGCCTTCCGGCACCCTGTCTGCAAGCCAAAGTCGTGCACTCCCATCCTGGCCCTGTCCCGCAGCAACCCCAAGGAGCCCAGCGCAGCGCAGACCCGCCCATCCTCGCCCCAGGTGCGCTGGCAGCTTGCGCCTCTCACACGCTGCATCCTGAAGTCTGGTGCCAAAGTCTGGTGCCTAGATCTACACAATGTGTGATTTTGCATTATATTTACAGTCAAAGCTACAGCGGCAAAGCCCCCTTCCAGCTCCCACAAACCCGCCCGCTGGCGCCCCCTCTGCAGGGCTTCCGCACTGGCATGGCGGGCCAGGCACCGCAGCGCAAAATCGCCTTCCGCAGCAGCATGATTGAGCCGGAGCTGCCCTTCTCGTTTAGGAGCAGCATGACGGACCCACCGCTGTGCTCCTAAACAGGTGGCGGATGCATGTGCGCACATGCTCAGCACACTGCTGCACGGGCTAAAATTCCAAACACCATGTTGCGGTTGGCTGACCACCGCCACCGATGTTGTATAAGATTAGTTAACTGTCGAGCAAAGCCCGATTGCTGTGCTCTAGCGCATCAGCAGCGTGCACCCCCCTGCAATTTTGAGCCCTTGTACACTGCCGCCTTTGTACCACTCATGCACATCTGATTTGTGATCCATCGCCTCCCCATCCCATGCCCTCATGTCTACATCCAACCGTGCTATTTTGTTCACCCTGTTGCCTTGTAAACTACTCCGTGCAACAAGGCCAGCAAAGCCGGCCAGCGAAGAATGAACGTCTGCCTCTGCATGGTCGAGAAGCTGCCCCTGCATTGCTGTGGGCCTGCCTGCTGTCCTGGCTGGCTGCACGTCTTGCGGGGCCCACATGAGTTCTGTTGATGGGTTGTGATAACACATGTTGATGGTCTGCGTCAAAGGCATGCGGGTAAACAACGAACGCACTAAACGAGTGCAAATGCAATGGCAGACAAGGGTGCAAAAACAGGCAGTCACAGCAAGAGACAAAGCAGGCGGGGAAGCAGCACGAATTAAATGGGGTGGCATTTGAAAAGCATACGATTGGTCCTCGGGTTGCGAGGGTTGGGGCCAAGCCAAGAAGCCTGCGGCGCTCGAGTGTCGCCGTGGCAGCCCGCGTTTATGCCAGCAGTCAGGCCCCCCGACCATTCTGCTGGCTGCCTGTTGGGCTGCCTTGGCGGCTGCTCTTGCAACTGCAAGGCTTGCCAAGCTTGGCTGTCATGTTGAGAGTCATGTAAGCAACGCCAACACCTGCCGGCGCGCGTCAGTGCGCCGCATCGTGCGGCGTGGGCGGCAGCGAGGGCGCAGGCAGCGCCAGCGGCTGCCTACCCTGGGCCGGCGCCGGTGGCGGCGGCACGTACGGCTGCGAGAGGATGGTCAGGCTGGTGAGGTCTGCCCCCGCAAAGCGGCGCAGCCCCGGGTCCTGCGCCGGCTCCTCGTCGCCGCCCTCGCCCCGCCCCTTCTGCAGCAGGCGCGACAGCTTGACCACCATGCGCTCGTAGATGGGGCGCGAACCGCAGCGCATTCCCTGCAGGGGTGTGAGGAGGGGGCAAGGGATATGGTGAGTGTGTTGGGGCGGAGCATTGTTGATGGTGGTTGGTGCTACGGTGCCCCCAGCGCTGCTGCACTACCCCCTCAACTGTGCTCCAACCACCTTCCAGCTGCACTGCCTCTTCCCCCGCTGCTGCCTGCCCGCCCTGCGCACCTTGCGCTTGGCCACGGGCCACACGCCCATGAGCCAGAGGTCGTATCGGTGCACGTGGGTGATGGAGATCTTCAGCGTCTCGCTGTCGCCTGCAGCAACACAACGCAGAGGGCAGGGCAGGGCAGGGCGGCGTGGAGTTGGGGCAGCAGTCTGGTGAGAGCGTGTATCCAGCCGGTCTGTGGTGGGAGTGTGTGGGCTGAAGGTCAATCTGTTCCTAACCAGGCAGACACTCGAGCCCGGCAGCTCCCGCTAGCAACAGCACTCCAAGCATGCTCGGGATGCAACCCAGCGCACCGCTCAGGTTCTGGAGCTCCGAGATGGGCACCAGCCACTTGGCCTTGTAGATCGAGTGGCTCTGCAGGACAGGGAGCCTAGAGGGGCTGGGTGCCCTGGGCGGCGGCGCAACTGGCTGCATCTGTCTACCACGTGGCACACACCAAGCACCACAGTAGGATACGGAGCCCAGCCCCCGCCCTCCAGCTCCCATGCGCACCTGCATGTGGCGTGCCCGCAGGTACGCGATGTGGTGGTCGGTGATGAGCACCACGCGCGTAGACCGGATGTTGACCACGTCTGAAGCAGGGCGGGGCAGGGCGAGGACAGGAGCGGCCTTTATGACGGTGCGGCAGACCATCAAGCACGGGGAGCAACCACATCTGTTTCACCTTGCACGCATCATCAAGTGGCAGCAAACAGCCCCACCCACCTTCCACCGTGTCCTCTGCCATTTGCGGGAAGAACTCGGGCAGCACGCGCTGCCACGCGGCCATGAGGGCACGCAGCTGCAGCTGCGCCTCGCGCCGCGGGCCCTGTACATGGGGCAAAGGGGCAGGGGTGGGGGGTTTAGGTGACACTGTGGCTTGCACGTGTGCCGGCTGCTGCAGCACGCGCACGCTTTGAGCTCAAGTGTTGATGGGTTGGCATGCATGGACAGCAGAGTGCATGCCATCACAGCCAGCACAGCGCTCTCTTTACCCCACCACCATGCGCTCACCTCCTCCATCTGCTCCGCCGCCTCCTCGGTGAAGGTGCCCGGCGCCTTGACGCGGCGCTGCGGCAGGGGGACGACAGACAGTGGCAGGCGGCCAGTCAGCGGTCGGACACCCACATGCAAGGCGCATCGAGTGGAAGGAATCGTGGACAAGTGCTGGCTGCCTGTGATGCACACTGGGCAGCTCAACACATACACAGCAACCCCCACAGCCTGCTGCACAAACAGCGCACCTGCATCCTGCCCAGGATGCCCTCCCGCCCCAGCGAGGTGAGAGCCAGGGAGTAGAAGAGCTTGCTGGTGCCCTCCAGCGCGCCCACAAAGGGCCGGCACAGCAGGCCGGCGGAGCCCTTGAGCAGCCCCACCGTCAGCCCCAGCCAGCGGTCCTGCTGCCAGCCCTGCAGAGAGGGTGGGTGAAAGTGCTGTGCCGCCGGGTCAGCTGGCTTGGCAGGTGCACAGAGTGCACGCCCCTGCTTGCTGCAGGGGGGCAGGTCTCCGAGACTCAACCAAAGCAGGAGCTCAACCGCCGCAGCACTGAGGGCGCACCGTGATTGGGTCCAGCAGCACGCCGGCGGCGGCCGAGGTGAAGCCGTACACCAGCTCCACGGGGGCGCGCGCACCCGCCTGCATAGCGGCACGTTAGCACAGCGAATGCAGGAGGCGAATATGTGACTCATGCCGACCGCATCCGATCAGGTGCCGCAAGCTACTTGCAGCACTGGCCCAGCGGTTCCTCCACTCCCACAGCCCCATTCCCGCCCACCTCCAGCGCCGAGTTGGGGCGGCGGATAATGCGCTGCACCGTGGCCTCGTCGCCGTTGAGGCGGTAGGGCGGGAAGGCGGCCAGCGTGGCTGCCAGCATGCGGGAGAATCCCGACACCAGCTGTGACAGGGAGGGGGAAGATGGTGTACGGATGTTGGACTGGAGTGTCCATATGACCTGCCATTTGACGAAAGGCTGATGAGGCGGTGGGAAGAAGTGTGTGCTTGCACCCACGGATCCTCTTGTCTGTGTGCCTCAACCAAGCCATGCCACAGTCCCACCACTGCAGTCCATGCCCTCCCATCTGCCCAGCTGCCCACTCACCATGCTCATGGTCATGAGGGGCACGTAGAACAGCTGCTGCACCGCCACCACCGGCCCCGTGTGGCCCTTGGTGATGGAGGTGACCAGCGCAAAGGCGGAGCCGCCCGCCCACAGCACCGTGAGCGGCACCTGCGGGGGGAGAGGAGAAGGGGGAGTGGCATGGGGATGGGAGGGGTGTGTCGGGGACAAGTTTGGGACCGGGTTGCTGGCAGGCATGCACCCACCCTTACAGGCGCTCCACGCCACCCTTGAGAGCGGCATGCCGCATGCAAGCCAGGTGCCCTCCGGCGCTCTCACCGAGGCCACGGCGGGCCCTGCGCCGCCCAGCACTTTGTGCGCCTCCTTCAGGCCCTCCCGGGTGTAGTGGCGGTACAGGTTGTTGACCAGCGCCTTTTGGCTGAGGAAGCCGTTGGACACGAGGCCGCGGCTGCCCTGCGCCGTGCTGCAAGGAGGGGGCGGGTGGCGGGGCACAGCAGTGGAGGTCAGGGCGGCGGCCTGTTGTGGCAGGTGTGCACCTGGCGATGGCCATGCCAGCACAAACCCAGCCCAGCCTGCAGGGCAGCCTTGACAAGTGATAACACTCACTTGAAGGCGGGGTCATTGCCCACCACCCAGCGGCCCAGCAAGATGGGCACGTTGGCCACGTTGACCAGTGAGAAGCCGGAGGCGCCCAGCGCGCGGTTGAAGGTGCCGGTGTGGGTGGTCTGCGGGCACAGGGGCAGTGGCGGTTGATGTGGTTGTTGAGGCGGTTGAGGGGTCGAACCAGGGAAGGGGTGGCGGCAGGTCGAACATGTTGAGAGGCCCTCAACATTGCTGAAGGGCGAAGCGGCAAGCAATCCAGCAACCCTCTTCTGCCCCAGCCAGCCGTGCATCCGAGCCCTGCCTAAGTCCCGCCCAGCAAGCGCCCCACCTTGGGCGCGGTGTTGCGCGTCGCGGTGGACAGCAGGCGGGAGGAGAGGGAGACGGTGACGTTGAGGGTGATGGGCCCGATCTCCGCACTCTCGATAAAGTACCTGGCAGGCAGGGGGCGAGGAGAGCGGACAGATATGGCTTGGTATGTTGTTGGATGGCTGGGAGGGGTGGCTGCACACTGAAAGTGGGTGATTAGGTAGGCAGGTGTCTGGTCAAGCCCTGGCCCAGCGCACCAGGAGGAGAGGTCGGACTGGCCGTGCAGCACCTCCAGGCTGCGCGTCTCCTTCTGCAACACCCAGCGGATGGGCACTGCACAGAGGACGGAGGAAAGGCAGCCAGGGGTAGCAGCCGTTGGGTGCATTGACCAGGGCCCTCTGCTTGCAGGTGAGCGCGCTGATCAATCTCTGGCAAGCCAGCACACCAGCAACCTGCAGCGCTGGGTACGGAGTCCCCCCAGCCAGGCAGCGCTGCTGTGTCCCAGCTCCTCTCGTCTGCTGCTGCCTGTGCCATAAAGTGCCCCCACCTGGCACACCCTCCTGCTCATCCTCCTCATCGCCCTCCTCATCATCCTTTCCATCCTCGGGCGCCGGCACAATGGCGTTGATGGCCAGGCTTTCCACCTCCCGGGGCCCAAAGCGCGCATCCAGCAGCCGCTGCTGCTGCTGCGCCACAGGACAGCAGGTGGGGCAGGAGGAACGGGAGCGTAAGTGCAAGTCAGCACAGCCTCGACTGTGCCACTTGAAGAGTGCCGCGGGCTGCACTCCCAGACGGCAGGGCTGCTGCTACCTTGGCATACCAGCCTTTGCTTCAAGCTGCCCCTGCCCTCCCCCTCGTGCCTGCTGCCACGGCTTCTCCTGGTAGATGTCTGCGGTGGGGATGCTGGTCATGAAGGACAGCACCGCCTCCAGGAACGCCTCGTCAGTCATCAGGTCCATGGCGCCTGTGGGGGCAGGTGTAGAGGGTTTGTGTGGGGTGGGTGAGTGGGTGGGTGGTTCGTGCGGGGTGGTTGAGTGGGACAGCGGGTACGGATGTGGGCAGCTGGACAACAAGGGGTTGCAAGGTGGCGCGGGTCAAAGCAGGATACCGTGTTCGGCCACCCTGTGGTGCCAGGATGTTGCCACAAACGCAAGCCCGCCCCTCACCAATGTCCAGGCGGATGTCCTTGAACGACTTGATGGACTGCACCTTCTCCACAGCCGCCGCCACTGCAGCTGCAGCCGCACCACCTGCCGTGCTCAGCGCGCCCGCCTGTGCCTGGCCGCTGGCAGGTGCACCACCGGCGCTGGGGCTGTCTGCCTGGCTGCCGTCTTGGCCGCCTGCCCCCTCGCCGCCCTCCTCGCCCGCAAAGGAGCGGGTGAAGCGGAAGGCCACCAGCGGGGGCTCCTTGGTGGTGCCCGTGACCGCACCTGCAGGGGCAGTTGGCACGGGGTTGATGATGCGCCTGTTTGACATTTGACGGCATGCTTGCAAGCTTGCTTGCTGCAAGACCAGGCAGGCCCCCAGCGTGCGCCAGCCAACAGCTGAAAGCCACCATGTGCCTGCCCCCCTCGTACTTCCCAGCTGTCAACCAAGCAACACCAAGCAAGGCTGTATTTCACAACCGTCCTCCTCCCCCCGCACCCGAGGGCTTGTACTCCACCGCGGGGGCCAGCACCACCGGCTGCACCGCGTCCAGCATCTGGTTGTCCAGCTGCACCTTCTGGATGCTGCCCTCAACCTGACGCANGGGGAGGGGGAGGAGGGCGGGCAGGACAAGAGGAGCAGTGTGTTGGGCGGGTGGGTGGGTGGGTGGCAGGTGCTGCTGGAGCGAAGACGTCGCCAGCATTGGAGGTGGGCATTGATCACCGGCAGCCGCCTAGCATGCCCTGTACTGCACACTCACGTGCATGTCCAGCTGGGACCGGATGGCGGTGGTGCGGATCTCGTCGGTGGTGAGGTTGAACAGCTCGTCCTGCAGGGTGCACACGCTTGACCGTGAGCTTGCCCCGTCGCACCCCACCACGCCGAGGCTACTGGTGGACACAGCAGCAGCCCGCCACAGCCCCAAGCTGCTGCCGCAAGGAACACCACAACGGCTGGCTGAGGTGCAGCACCATCCCCCACAGGGCCTCCCCAGCTCACCTGCAGTCCGCCCATGACCACCAGGGACAGCCCCGCCAGATTGACTTCCACCTTGGTGCTCTTGCCACGCACCATGTCGGTGCGCCACTGCAGCCGCAGGTGCACCTGGGCGGCGGGGCGGGGAGGCGGAGGGGCATGCAAGGGGAGAGGGTGAGGCTTGCATGACCACAGGCAGCAGATGGCCGCCACAGACCCTTCACCACGCACATCACCTACCGAGGCGCCCTCAGGCTCTACCATACCAGCCCAGCCCAGCCATGTCCACCCACCTGCAGCTCATTCGGCTCGTCTCCCACCACGTCTGCCAGGTTCTTGCCGCGCCGGCGCCGTGGCTTGGACAGCGGCACCCACACATAGGTGGGGCTCTCGCCCTGTGCATGGAATGCAATACAAGCGTACATCGGTCTGTGAACTGCACGACCTTCGCGCTGTGCGGTCGCAGCACGTTTTCGTTCCAACATGAGACTGCCCTGCACCTTCCACTGACTAAAGAACAATCAGCATGTCAGCATGGCCGCTGTCTTGCTGCCCACCCACCCCCTCACCACCGCCGCACCTTGATGTGTGAGCAGTGGATGGTGGCCTCGCCCAGCAGCCGGGTGTTGCTGCGCAGGAAGCCGCCCCGCGCGTCGTGCAGCCGCACCGTCAGGGCTGCCTCAGCGGGGTCGACATTCATGAAGGCGTGGCGCACGCTGGCGTCCCACCTGGGGCGGCGTTGCGGAGGGTTGGAGGGTGAGGGAGGCAGGCATGTGTGGTGTGGTGGCGAGAGTGCCGGGTGGAGGCGGTGTCTTGAGCACAGCACATGCAGCGAAGACGATTCTGTACCGCTGCGCAATTATTCTGATAGATCTGCCGCACATCAAACTCAAGCCATGCAGCAGCAACAGCAGCAGCGAGTCTCACCTCGGCTGCAGCGTGTGCTCCAGCACAGGCGTGGTGTACGCGGGGTAGCCCTTGAGCTCCAGTGACACCTCCGGCTTGGGCAGCTCGCTGGCGCTGCACGGGGGCAAGGCAAGGGAGGTGGGGGTTGAATGGTGAGCTGCAGGGTACAGGCGGGCACACGACTTACTGACAACAATTACTGACAACAATTGCTAACCCATCAAAGCAGCGGCATGTAGTCCAAAACTTGCCAGCGGGCACAGCGCTTGCCCTCCTGCTCAGCCGAACCAGACCAGCCAGCCCAGCCAGACAGCCGCGCCCACCTGAGTGCCACCACGACACCGCGGCGGGGCGCCAGACCGCGTGCTTCCAGCACAGTGGCCACCAGGTGGCGGCGGTTGTGATCGTGCGCGTGCCGGGCCAGCACCTCGGCGGCCACCTTGGAGGACTGCACGCCCCAGCCAGCACCTGCAGAGGTAGGTGGGGTGGTCGAGCGGAGCGTGGGGAGCAGGGCAGAGCTTATGGCGACCCAGCGGACACAGAGTTGGACTGCACAGGGCTGGAACGCAAGCCGCCCTGCCCAGTCGCCAAGGCACACACAAGCAGCAGCGCACCGCTCATGCCCAGTTCGTTATCAACGCCAAACAGGCTGACGCCCGCGGCCATCATGCCGCCGCGCAGCGTGCGCTCCGCGGCCTCGGCCTGTGGTTGGGCGCAGGTTAATGTGCCGGCTGAGATTGCAAGTGCAACGCAGCGACCCTAACATGCTGGCCTGGCAAACGGTAGGAAGTTCATGTGCGCCGGCCGTCTTCCCATTCCGCATGGTCAACATCCCTTTCTGCCAAGCTGTCCACCCAGCCGCCCGCCCACGCACCTGAAGCGTGCCCTGCTCCGGCACCTCCCAGCCGCGCACCACGGCGGCAGGCACGGGGCGCAGCGCCGCCAAGATTTCCTGCCTCTGAGCGAGCACGCGCTCCAGTGCTCGCAGCTTGGTGGTCAGCACTGAGCGAGCGCTGGCCTCCCAGGTGATGTCCAGCTGCACCTGGCCGCTGCGGCACCCAACAGGCACGTTGGGCAGCAGGCGGGAGGATGCAGTGAGGCCTTGGGATGCACATGCACATGTGAGCAGGCATTTGCAGCATGCTATTGCACGTAATGGGGATCATGAGAACCCTTCCTGCGAGGCGCCCACCTGACAATGTCGCCGGCGTCGCAGCGCATGAGTGGCAGCCAGATCTTGAGGCTGCTCAGCCAGGTGTCGGACAGCGCCATCTCGGCGCAGCCCAGGAACCGGCACGACTTGATCACCTCTGCTTGTGGGCAGTCAGCAGCAAGAGGTGGCTGTGGTCAGCCAAGCGTGTGCCAGGCATGCGAGGCAGTACACTACTGGCCGCCACAGTCTGCACCGCATCAATGCAGGCCAGCTGAGCTGTTCATCATGGCATGCACTGTCGCACCAGAGGGGTTGTGGGTCAGCTTGTCCATCTGGGCGGTGGAGCGGTTGCCGCCAAGGTCCCAAATCTCAACCTGATGTGCACATGACATGTGAAGGAGCAGCGTGAGTGACACAGCACACCTTGGGGCAATGCACCGTGCAAAATTGCTGCTGCAGGCTGTGCCCTCTGCTTCAACTCCCCACCAGCGGCAGCTCACCACGAGCTCCGAGGCGGTGCAGACGTCGCGGAACACGAGCGACTCGTCCCACACCGGGCTGCACGTCTGCCACACCACCGAGGTCTGCTTGGCCCGTGGGTCCTCTGGTGCAGCAGGGGTTAGGGGGAGGCAGCAGTGACGATGGTTCAGTGTGAACTTCAGTGTGGCAGCACAGCAATGGAGCCAACGGATGCGCACCAGGCAGCCCAAGCTAGACAGCACCAGGCAGTGCCCTCAGCTCTCACACACACATGTACCTCCCCTTCCCTCCCTCCCTTGGCCCTCACCTCCCTCCGAGGGGAAGGGCTCGTTGATGTAGACGCGCGCAAAGGCGTGCGTGCTCTTGGGTTGGCCAGCCAGGCCCTGCAGCAGTTTTGGGCCAGTGCGGTGCGAGCGTGCCAAGCTTGGCGGCATGCCCCAGTGCCTGTCGCGCCGCAGCAAACGCAGGGCAGTTCGGTTGGGCGGTGGCGACATTGCCGCCAGACCCACTGAGGCGTCCCATTCATGGCACCTCCGTGGCAAAGGCCCCCCGCCAGATGCCCCCTCTCCTCCCTCACCTGTGCCTGCAGCACTTGCACTGTCAAGTCTCCACCCAGCAGCAGCACCGCGTCCGGTGTGTTGCTGGTGGCGCGCAGCAGGTCCTGCACCAAGTCCTGCCCATGCCGCAGCACCGACTGGCCGCTCAGCTTGGAGGCGCCCCGCCGAGCCGTCTTGGACATGCTGGCCACGCGCCGGCTGCTGCCGCCAGCCGCGCCAGAGTGGTCTGCAGCAGTGTGTGTGTGTGTGTGTGTGGCAAACGGTCGGCAGGGTGTGATGTGGTGTGGTCTGTGAGGGCATCCTCAGCATTGCATCGCTTGTTTGCCTGCGCCCAAGCCAGCCAGCTGCAAGCCAGCCAATCTCAGGCCACCATGCCAAACAGTCCCCCTCTTTGCACTCAGGGCTCACGTGTGGGTGTGAGGTGGCCCACATCGCTGCTGGTGCTCGACACCCGAAGCGTGGTGTGGCCGGGGCCGCCCCGGGCCTGGCTCTCCGCCCCATCCCCCGACTCCGCAGGCTGGATCTCTCCAGAGGGCAGCGCCAGGCTGGAGGAGCTGCGGCCGGATGCAGCCCCACTGTCCGCCGCCAGAGGCTCGGGGGTGNCAGTGGGTTCTGAGCCGGTGCGGATCACCAGCCGCCTGCCAGGAGGATTGATGGAGAGGGTTGGGGGTGAGGCAGCAGAAAGTGCAAGGCCATGGGATGCTGGCCGAGTGCGCCGCCAGCTGTGATGAAAAAGCACAGCACAATTGCCAAAAGGCACTCCGCGTCACAAGCTGCCGGGCTGAAGGCGCACCTGTAGGGCAGCAGGCGCTGCGCCCGCTCATCTGACTCCTCCGGAATGCGCAGCACCCCCCCCGGGCCTTGTGCTGTGCCTGGCCGGCTGCCCGCCGCCTGGGCCACTGCCGCCTGCCCCACAGCAGCACCGGTCGCCGCCGCAGGCTGCCGGAAGCTGACAGATGGTGTGCCCCTGGCGCCGCCGCCCACCGGAGGCGAGCCGGGCTGCGATGCCGCCTGGCTGCCGGGCAGCGAGCCGCCCAGCATGTCTCGAGGCAGCTTGGAGTGCGCCTGCCGAATGAGCGCCCGAGTTGTCTCGCTGAGCTGCATGCGCTTGGAGGCCTTGCGCTGCAGGGCGGCTTGCTCCTGAGGCTCCTCCGTCCGCGGCACCACAGCGGTGCGGCCGTACAAGTCCAGAACGTGCGCGCCGCTGGTGTCGTTCAGCCGCGCAAACTGCGCGTTCACCTGCCGCAGCTGCGTCTCCACCTGCAGGCGGGGAGGGGTGGGCGAGGGGACGAGCATACAGTGGAGCAGCGCATATGCAGGCAAAGGGGAACTGCCATTGAACCCTGCTTGACTTGCAAGATGTTTCTGGCACAAAGCAGCCAATGGGATTGCAGCGCCGAGGCCGCACCTGCTTCAGGCGTGCGGCCAGGTCGCGGATTTGGTTGCGCGCCTCCTGGCTGCGCAGGTTGCGGTCGTCCGAGAAGCGCAGCACGCGTGTGGGGCCGTCTGCGTACACCGTCACGTAGCTGCGGGGGCGGGAGGCGGGCGGGCAGGGGCGCAGGGCAAGATACTCAGCTGTGGGAAGATGTCTGGCAAATACAAAAGCCCTCCAGGAGTTGGACGCTGTGCAGGCGTTTGCCCTAACCTGCGACTCCGATGCAGTGCAGTTGTCCTGGCTTTTCCGCACCAGCAGCGGTGGCAACAAAGGTCCGGCGGGCACTCACACTTTCTTGCTGAAGTCGGCGGCCAGCAGCGACACCAGCTTCTGCTTGAGGTCGTCGGGAAGCCCGCTGGACAGCGACTTGTACAGGCGGCGCTGTGCGTTGGCCGCCCGACCGCCGTGCGTGGGCAGCATCAGCGTGGGCTGCGGGGGTGGGAGATATATTGGAGGTTGAGTTGGATAGCGAGCTGGGGAGTGGGGGACAATGTATTTTGCAGCCAGCCTGGCGGCATCAGTGGTCCCACTCCCTGCTGGGCACACATGCCAACCCACTTCCGCACCCACAAGCACAGCACCCACATGCCACCCTACACACAAGCCCCGGGCCTCGCCTGGTCTCCCAGCTGGTCCAGCGCATAGTCGGCGATGCGGAACTCAGTCTTCTCACCCTTGATCTTGGCCTGGCAGGGAGGCATAGGAAGAGACGGGAAGAGCAGGGGGTTGGGTCGAGTGCTGGAGAGACATCTCCCCGGTGAGGCTGCTGCTGGCCAACAAGTTGTGGTGCTGCTGCCCGGCCTTGCCAGCACGGCCACCGTCTTGTCCGCCCATGCACCTGCACGCGCAGCTGGCTGCGCTGCGTGGGCTCGTCCCAGGCGTACGGCTCGGCCTGGTTGGGCTCCAGGCAGTCCACGTAGCTGCAGCAGTGAACGCATGAGGGGACACTGAGCTAGCCAGCACAGCATTGGCACCAAGCTAGGCCTACGCATACGTGAATGCGGCGGAAGCCCCCTATCCTTGCCCTTATGAACGCTCCTGCAATGCACTTCTGCACCCCACCCCTGCCTCACCGCCTGGACTGCGGGCGGTTGACCAGCGACAGCTGCACAAAGTGCAGCACCACGTCCTTGCACGCGTTGTGGATGCGGTAGGGGCTCACGCTCTTGGGGCTCTTCAGCGTCACCTGGATCGCGCCTGCGCGGGGCAGGTGGGCAAGCATTTAGGCGCAGGAAGGAGGTGAGGTGGCACAGAAGAGGCGGGGAGGCAGGACGGGGCACAGCTAGATGACCTTTTCACTTGGGCTGACTTGCATTTGGCCCAGCAGAGCGCAGGCAAGATACGCATCACGTACATATGGCATTGCATGATGTGGCTGCTAAGTCCCCTGCGCACCATAGGGGCCCACGGTCACGTTGACGGGGATGTTCATGGGCGGCTTGGGCTTGCGCTTGTGTGGGTCGGGGTGGTAGGGCGGGCAGTGCCGGATGCGCAGCCCAAAGTACCACTCGGTCTCGCGGATGGGGAAGGAGCCTGCGGGCAGCGCAGCAAGGCATGGGTTTTTGCTCTGGAACCCGGCCACAAGGCGAGCACAGAGGGCAGTTGCAGCAAGGTGGCGTCAAGAAGAAGCACGGCAAGCCAGCAGGCCGCCAGTCAACAGAGCAGCCCACCGCCTCACCGCTCCAGCACCAGTGCTCGTCGCTGTGCGGCAGCGGCTTGATGACCAGCTCCCGCGCCAGCTCAGCATCATCCCAGTACACAGCCGCCCTGCGGGGCCGGGAATTAGCGACACAATTTTCAGCACCGCTGCTGCCTTGTCAAGCAGGAACAGGCATGGGGAGGCTGCGCCATTCGGAGCAGAAGGGGCTCTATGGTGTCAACAGATGCAGCTGCCGCCCTCTCTGCAGCCCCACCTGGGCCTCGGGGAAACTCGCCGCCCCTCCCACTCCCCGCCTGTCTCCCCGCCCCTCCCCACTCTCTCCCCCCCTCCCCAGCCCCACCTCTGCTTGTCCAGCAGCTTGCGCGCAAAGCGCGCAGGGTCGGGTGACTCTGTGTCCGGGTTCTCAGTGCCMAACTGCTTCACTAGGATGGGCATGCCCGTCTCGTTGTGGATCATGAACTTCGGCTTGAGCGTGAGCAGCTTGGTGTGCCTGAAAGGAAGGAGAGCGGCGGGCTCAGAAGGCGAGCACCATGGGCAGCTCGGAGACTGCAGTCGGACTGCTCGGACACTGCAAGCTAACGCACCAAGCCACCCAGTGCCACAGCCCAGCTCACCTGAACATGGAGTCAGGCGGGCCGGCAGCCACATCCACGGCAAACTCGTAGGCGCGCTGGATGCGGCGGCCGTCGGCACGCGCAACAATGGCGCCTGCAGTGAGTGGGAATGGTGGATTAGATAGGCGCGGGTTTGGCAGAGATAACAAGTCACAGCTGGGAGTTGCAAGTTGCAAGGGTTGCATGGCCTCCAGGCAAGCCCCCCCAGCGCGCCACCCCAGGAGGAACCCACGTGTCTGCGGCGGCTGCTCCGCCGCTGCCTCAGCCTCAGCCTGGGTCACAAAGCTGGCGCTGGGCAGGCTGGACTGGCCAGAGGGGATAGTTGCCATGCTCGGCTCGCCTCCCCCGCGGCTGGAGCGCCTGCATTGCAAGAGTGTGGGCACAGCAAGGTGATTTGCAGTTCAATCAGGACAGAGCCATCCCAGCTGGTTGCGTAACACACCAATACTCCACAGCCCATAGGCGTGCGCCGTGAAGCATACAGGGCGCCAGCTTGCTTCTAGCTGGAACTGCCGCCCTGCCCCAGCCTCACCTGTGGTGCAGGGACACACCCAAACCGCTTATGCTGCTGCGCCGCCGGTCAGCAAGTGGCAGCGCCGCCTGCTCCTCAGCGTGAGCCTGCATGTTGGCGGCCGCCTCTGTCATGTGGCTGACTTGCCGTATGACCGAACCCTCCCGCGCTGCCGCCGCTGCGGCACCAGCATCCGCCGGCGCTGCTGCGGCTGCTGCTGTCGCCGCCTGCTGCTCCTCCGCCTCGGCCAATCGTGCCTCAACCTCCGCCTCTGCAGCCCGAGGTGGTGGCGAGGTGGAGGCCTCGCCTGGGATGGGCACCTGCAAAAGGCCAGGGTTGTAGGTGCAGCACATTCAGAGCAAGTATATCTGGATATGTGGAACGCATACATCACAGTGCAACAGCACATCCCGACTTGCAAAGCGCAGCATGATGTCGTGGCTGTGCAGGCTGCCCTCCCTTGCCTGCTGCATCTGCTGCACTGCCTCCTCAGCCTCCGAATCCAGCTCTGGATCCGCCCGCTGAGGCTCCTCCTCAGCCGCGCCTGTGTAGCTGCCAATGGAGGAGCCACTGCAGGCCAGGGCGGCATGGGGCAGTTCAAGTTCAGGGCACGACCCCAACGAGTAGGAGAGCAGCAGCCAGCCACAGTCACGCCCCCTGACATGCCTTCCCATGCCACCCCGCCAGCCGAGCTACTCACAGGCGGCGCAGCTGGCGGCCGGTGGGCGTCATCTGGTCGCCGCCGCCTCGTGTGGTGCTGGTCAGCCGCACCAGCAGGGTGCCTGGCTCGCTGGCCAGCGTCTCCACCAGCGCTCCCTCCTGCATGCTGGCTCGGCGCAGGTGGCGGGCCCGCGACGCCACTGATGCTGCGCTGGGCGTGCCGTGCCCTGAGCCGCCGGCCGACCCGCCTCGCGGGGAGGGGCCGTGCAGCTGTGACAGGCGCACCTCCTGAGAGGCTGGGGCTGACAGGATGCGGCGCAGCTCCCGTGGAGAGGGCTCTGCGCCGCCGCCTGGAGCAGCTGGCGCGTCAAACGGCGAGTGTGGCACCGTCAACCGCGCCGGCCGCCCCTCATCTGTTGCAGCCGCAGCGCCTGCCGGTGCATGCTCGCCAGGGCTGCGGCTGACCACGCTGCCGCTGGCCTGCCGGCCGGGCGATTCCTCAGCCACCGCCGAGGCGCTCTGCTCAGCTGAGATGTGGCCTTCGCTGGGTGACTGGATGATGGGTGCTGGCGGCGGAGCCATTTCCTCCGAACCTGGGCTTTCGGGCTGCCCAGAGGGCATCAGCATGTCAGCGCCCATCTTGCCGCCGGCGATGGCTCCTGCCGCCGCGGCCCTCACGCCGCGGTGCAGGCCCTTTGCGAACGCGGCCGGCATGTCTGAGGCGCGCATCGGCTCAGGAGGCACGGCATCCACCGGCCCCCGCAGCTCCACGCTGCTCTTGTTGCCTGCGGGAGGGAGGCGTGGCAGGCAGTGGGGTTGATTTATGGCGGGCAGCTGCGGCAGAACATCAGTCAAGCATGGAAGTAGCCGACAGCTTGCTACCCCTCCCTCTTGACAGCTGGGCACTTATTCGCCCCCAATCACCCACCCTAACCCCTAAGAACTAACAACTCCCAATCACATCCTATCCCCAGCCCACTCACCCACGGTCTTGATCTGGATGGCGGACGAGTAGCGGCGGTTGGGCACGTGAGCCAGCCCCACCATCACCTCCTCCTGCTTGTTCATCAGCACCAGCTTGTAGTCCAGCACAAGAGACTCCTCCTGGGGCTGCAGTGAGAGTGGGGCAGGGCGGTGTGCCAGGGGCGGGGCAGGTGACCGGCAGCAGTTTGGGGATTGGCGGCAAGGGACAAAGCAGGCAAGCAAGCAGGGGTGGTGAGCGTTGGGGATTGGTACATGCCACCTAAGTACACACACGCAAGGGGTCAATACACCCACCTCCTGCAAGCCGCCCATGTCGGAGCGGCTGTTGGAGGCGCTGCCCTGGTCGCCAGCCATCTCCATGCTGGTGCCTGCGGAGACAAGCAAGCAAGAGGGTAGGGTGTGCGCTTCGCCATTGAGCACCCGCTGAGGTGAAGCGCTGCTACTGAGGTAAAGCGCTGCTGCCTGGCCCACGCCCAGCAAAGGGCAGATCCAGCTGGTTCAACTCAGTCACAGACGAAACTTACTGTGTGACCGAAGCAGCAGCACCCACCTGGCGTGAACACCTCGCCATAGTCCCACGGCAGTGGGTGGCCCAGCAGCAGCGGCTGGGCAGGAGCACTGAGGCGATCCTGGTAGAACAGGTCCACACCTGTGAAGCGGTTGGTGGGGAGAAGAGATGTTGGGTCCAAGTGATGCGCAAGCCCGCCAGGTGCGTGTTCCAGAGAGCTGTACCAGGCCGGCTGCCCTCCCCCTCCAACCCCAACAAGTGCGCCAACAGCCTCCAGCCCACCGGTGCGGTTGTTGAACCAGTAGGGCGCGAACAGCGTGACTGTGCAGGAGCCGCCGCACGAGGCGTCCACCTCGGACAGCGAGTTGTGCAGGCCCAGGTGCAGCACCGCGGGGGCGCGCACTGCAACATGGGGCCGGCAGGTTGGGAGGCACACAGTGGGGATGCAGCACGAGAGGCTTGCCGGTTTCACATGCAAGCACCTCCACTGCAAGTATTTATAGCAAGTGCAGCTGCTTGCTGCTCTCTGCGTCCACTCCTCAGTCCCAACCACTACATCAGCCCCCCGGCCGGCAGCACCCACGTTGCGCATGGTCAAAGCCCTCATCATCCGACTCCGAGCTGCCTGGCGCCTCCTCCTCCTCTGCCTCCCCAGCCTCGCGGGGTGCCTCAGCCGCGGCAGCGCCGCCCGAGGGAGCCGCAGCGCCGCCAGGCTGCTCTGGCCTAGCAGAGTCGCCATCGGGCTGCTGCTGCTGCTGCTGCTCCGCCCGTGCCTTGCGCCGCCACACAGCGTCCAGGCAGTGCATGCGCCAGCCCTGGAAGACGGTGCGCAGCCGCCGCTTCCTTGGCGGCTCCTCTGCCTGCTGCTCATCAGCGCCTGCCGGCTCAGCTTGCTGCTGCTGCTGCTGCTGCTGGCCCTCTACCACTGCCTCCGCCTGCACTCGGCCCTCTGGCTGCTCAGCCTGCGGCTCCTTGGTGCGCAGCAGCTTCCACCAGCGCTGAGAGCCAGAGGCCGGAGGCGCGGCCGCAGCTGCCAGCGCTCTGGCTGTCGCCTCGGCCGCGGCATCGCCCACTGCTACTGCCG
>JADXDR010000050.1:120931-134305 GCA_025026875.1 Chlorella ohadii | reverse complement strand
GGGCCGCGGGCGCAGCGGCGCAGGCTGCTCCACAGCCGCCTGCTGTGCCTGCTGCGCCTGCTCGGCCGCCTGGCGCTGCAGCGCCCGCTCCTCATCTGTGAGCTCGGCTGCGCCTGCCGATGCCGCTGGCTGGCCATCCGCAGCTGGCGCTGGCACAGGCAGGGCCCGTGCTGTGACCTGCGGGCGCGGCGCCGCCTCAACAATGATGTGCCCCGCCGACTGCTGCCGCKGCCGCATCMGGGCAGCAGGCTGCAGCGCCGCGTCTGCCGCCTCAGCTGCCGCCTCAGCAAKCTCGCTGCTGATGGTTGAGCCCYGCGGCTCGCCCYGCCTGCCGCTGGCGCCCGCCACCGGCTGCGGCACAGCTGACGACAGCTCCACCACTCCCACCCGCCGCCCGCGCGTCTCAGCCATGGTTGGGAAGCGCTCGCGCCCCGGGCGGCTGCGGTTTGCACGCCGTGAGGTGCGGCCGGCCTTGCCCTTGCCGGCGCCGCGTGCAACTACGTCGCGCGAGCTCTTGACAAAGCGCTTGGCCAGCGCACGCACCCTGCATTGTGGAGGGTTCTCACAATTGAATCGACATTTGAACTGGCGGAGCACACAGCAGCAAGAGTACATGGCAGCAAGCACCCACGTGAAACTTTGCAGGCCTGCACCCTCCTTGCAGCTGCGGCAGCGCACCTGCCCACCGCCGCCTCCACGTCTGCGCTGCTCAGCGCCGCCTTGGTGTCCGAGTGGAACTGGGCGTGCAGCAGGCGCAGATGCAGTGCCGCGTCCTTGAGCTTGGCCAGGTATCTGGGGGTGGGTTGGTGGGTGGGTTGGTGGGTGGGTTTGTGGGTGGGTCAGTGGCAACATCAGCTGAGGCAGAGGGTTTAGAAGCGGCATGCAGGCAGACATGCCGCTCCTGAAAAGCGGCTTGAGGAGGCAGCAGAGCATGGCTGCTTGAAGTCCGATCCACACAGGCCAAGGGAAAAATGGGTCCATGCGAGCGGAAAATGGGTCAATGAGAGCAGATCATGACGTGTCAGAGGGCAAGCACCCCAGATGCAGCCCCCAAGCAAAGCACCTGTCGATGGAGGATGGGTCGTCCTGCGAGGTGGGCAGCTCCATGCCCACCCCCAGCATGCGCATGGGCACGTCTTGCGGCAGCCTGTGGACAGGCGGGTGGGTGGGCAGGCAGGGGATGAGCAAGGGTGCACTAGCAAGGGCTTGAAAAGGGAGCAGAGCGCGCCGATGATCCTTCCGACCAACAATAAACAGCTTTCGCCAAAACGCTGCATGCCAACACGGTGGCAACCCAAGCCCGCACAGAGCAACCACGCACTTGGGCGCCGCCTCAAGGCCCATGGTGCCGTCGGGCAGCTGCGTGTATCGCACGCCGTGGCTGATGGTGGTCCAGCGCGCGCTGCGCATGCCAATCTCCTCCACACTGGCGTGCAGCTGCACCACCTGCCGCATGTCCACATACAGGCTCTGCGGTGGGGGAGGGTGGCGGGCAGGGCAGGCAAACAGCTGGGGCATTTGCAGTTCAGGGCGTTAGCCGGAGGGCAGCAGCGCAGAGCATGAAAAGTAGAGCACGGGATGCAGGACACCTCGGGACGTCAACCTCATACGTTGCTCCCCCTCCTAACTTGCAAACCCCACCCCANCCCCACCTGCTTGCAGCCCTTGCGNCAGGGTGTATGCCACGTAGCGCCCCATCTGGCGGCGGCGCCCTGCTGCCTGCGCTGCGCCGCCCCGAGGGCTCACAAAGTCCAGCAGGAAGGGCAGGCCAATGCTCTCCCGCGCCAGAGGCGACGGCGGCGGCGGCACGCCTCGTCCAGGGGTGGTCGTCGCATGGCCGATACCCTGGTGCCAGGGGCAAGGGGAGGGTGGGGTTGCGGGGCAGTAAGGGGCCCATGTGGCGAGCATACACCAGCCCGGTTGCCTGTCACAGTGCAGCCATGACTGCCAATATGAAATACGCATTCCAGCTGCTGCTCACCGCTGAGAAGCGCGGTCCAGGCGGCTCCACAGGGCCACTCGCCGCCGGCAGCGGCCCCGCGGCATCACCCACTGGCGGCGGCGGCAGGTGCTGCCACAGCAGCACGCGCATGTCGTAGGGCAGCGCGTTTTGCAGCACCAGGGTGGGCTGCACAGACAGGGTGACCTCCAGCGGCGAGGAGGCGCGCTGGATGGCGCCTGGAGCCAGGCACTCCATGTGCTTGAAGGCCTGGAACTCGCTCAGCAGCTGCGGGGAAGGGAGGGGAGATACAGGCGGAGTGGGAAGGTGAGCGCAGGGGGCAACGGGTAATGGATGTGCAGGACACCACCACAGCAACAGGCACAAGCTCTGGTGGCCCAATTAAGGCCCCAACCACCCTGGCCTGCCGCCTGCTAAGCGCACCTTGGCGGGTGCGGCCTGCAGCGCCACATGCAGTTGCCCCTCCTCGGGCCCCGGCCCGTCCGGCTCACAGGTGATGTACCCCTGCGGTTTGAGAGTGAGTTGGCGGTGATGCTGCCGCTCATAAACCCATCCATGTGTTCAATAAGCAGGCTGCTCCAATGCGCTTGCCGCCCCCAACATCCACCCGGCAGGTAGCCATCTACATGTACCCAGCTGCCAACCTCGCCATTCAGCCCCACCTGCTGGCTGAGGAGGTGGTTGATGTCTGGGGACAGCCGCACCACATCCCTGCTGGCCTCCCGGTAGCCGGCGGGCCGCAGGAACAGCAGGCCGCCCAGCGCCGCAGTGATGGGCAGGTAGCAGCCTGGGAGGAGAAGGGGTGGTGGGGAGAGGTGCACAGCAGGTACACGTGTAGCGGCGGCAGGCTGGGTGCAATAATGTGGATGCACGAACACGATGCATAAGTGTGGCTTGCAGCCCCTCTTCAGCGCTGCACCGCTCACCAGAGTGCTTGGCAAGGGGCCCAATGGTGACGTCGCCGGCAGAGGGGCCAACACCGCTGCGCCCAGTCGTGCCCGCCGGCGGCGGCACCAGGGAGGTGGTGGGCACGTGCAGGCGCACATTGATGTCCCTGCACAGGGATGAGGTTTACAGCGCATGCGGTGTGAGGGCCTTCCAACTGCAGTGGCATTCAACAAACACACCTGGAATGAGGTGGCTGTGAGGCCCCCTTTGGCCCAATCATTGCCCACACCCATTTCCCTCCGCCCCGCCCCCTCACATGTCGATTTGGTTCTCCAGCCAGATGCCGCTGTGCAGCGTGATGATCTTGGTGCGGCCCACCTGCACGGTGCGGTGGCAGTGTGGCGGAGGGCCCAGCACGCTCAGCTTGTGCAAAAACACATGGGCGGCGGTGGGGACTGGGGAGGAGAAGGTGCTGTGCTCCAAGCAGGGCAATGAGCGGCGGGAGCAGTCTAGGAAGTGTTTGCAGACCACCCAGGAAGCAGTCCAGCGCCCCCCAACTGCAACTCACCAGGATGATGTCGATGATGAGCGGCACCCAGGTGGAGTCGGCGGGGGACGTCATGCGGTAGCGGTACTTGCCCACCACGTTGACGGCCACATCCTACAGAGGGGACGGGAGTGTGGTGCACTTTGGCCAAACCTGTGCCTCTGTTCCCAGCTATTATACAACATGCCTGCCTGCAAATGGACTGTGCCTTGCCTAAGCCACGCGCAGGCAATCGCCTGTCCCCCCTTTCACGCACCAGCACGGGCATCCAGTTGCCCTCAAAGTGCAGGTTGATGGTGGCGCCCAGCCGCTCGCTGCCCGTGGCCGCCGAGCCAAAGTGCGCAAACGACAGGCGCTTGGAGGCGGGCAGCACTTGCAGCGTCTCGCTGCGCCCGTTCTCAAGGTGGCACACCTTGGAGCGGCGCGCGCCGTCCTGCAGGGCATGGGGGCAGAACCAGGTGCKGGAAGTGGGCGCACGAGTGCGCCTGGGAAACCCAGCAGGCAAGCAACACGCGAGCGCTTGTCCGCCACTGGCTTGAATGCACCGGCCCACCCTGCGCCCKGGCATGCTTTGCACTGGAGCCAGCGCCAGTGCCTTCCCCTCCCTCGCCAGCCCAAGCTCACCCGCCCGCCGTCGGCCCAGTAGAACACCTTCATGCCGCTCTGGTTCTGGATCAGGTACTTTTGCGGGGCGCGCGACAGCACGCCGCCGTCGGAGGCCGGCTCACCCACGCCAGACAGGCGGCTGGACGCCAGCGCCGCCTGCTCTGCAGCCTGCGCCGCTGCGGTGCTGCCGCCGCTGCTCTGCAGGCCGCTGGGCACCTTGGTCAGCAGGCGGACGCCCAGCAGGTGCAGCGCCTGCTCCAGGCACAGCTCCCGCCGCCGCGCCTCTGGAAGGATGTCCTCTGACCAGCCGAGCTCAAGCTCCTCAGGCAGGGTGACTGATGGCTCTGCACATGTGGGGCGGCGGCATGGCAGTGTGGGAGACAGGTGAGCACGGTGCAGGCTGCTCAGTGGCGCTTGTGCCAAGCTCCCGTCAGAGCAGCCATGGCCGTACTGCTGCAGTGCACACTCCGCAACCCAGGCACAGCGGGAAAACGCACTTTGCACGGTGTCCAGGAAGGCGAGCGCGTCGCCGATGGACAGCAGGGAGGCGGGGTTGAAGTTGAGGTCCAGGTGCTGCTCGCTGGTCAGCCACACATTCCTGCGGGCGGTTGGGTTGCAGGGGCGAGTCTGTGAGCCCAAACAGTGCAGTCCTTGCTGGCTGCAGGCATGCACACACAACAGGCTCAAAAGGAAACACAAAGGCAAATCAAGGTGGCGCTCACTCCTGCCGGTCCGACTCGTAGATGGGCGACACCACATTCACGTACTCAGCCTGCGGGGCAGCCACACATTTGGCATTGTGTGATGAGCGCCCACTACTCAGCACTGCTACTCAGCAGCAGAGGTGCACTGGGCGGGAGGCTGACACGTGGATGTTAGGTTGAGCGCCCCAAAGCACCCTGTGCAAGCACTGCAACGCAGGCGGCGGGGGCGGCCATGCAGTCGCACCACACCTGCAAGGGCCAGGGGTCGTAGAGCGCCTCCCAGCGGCTGGTGGAGGAGTTGAGGAACGAGGCGTAGCTCTTCAGGCTCAGGCGCGCTGCATGGGGGGACAGGGCGGTCGGGTCAGCGAGTTGCCCAGCTAGCCTGGCTCGGGTGCATTGCACTGCAACCTTGCAAGGCAAGCCAACACCACSYACYANNGCAGGTTGCACTCCAGTCCTACACCGCTCGCTGTCCCAAGGCCACACCCACCNTGCCATGTTGGTGCGCTTGGGCAGCGGCGTGGCCTGGTCGAAGGCCAGGCTGACCCCTGCCAGCGTGCACTGCAGCACATCGGGCGCGCCGAACGTCTCGGGCTTGTCATTGCAGAGCACCAGCGTGCCCTGCTGCATCGCCAGGGAGACTTGCAGCGCGGTGGGGCGGAACGGCGGCGGTGGCGCCGCCTTGGGCTTGGCKTCCGCCACAGCGGCCCCACCCGCGCGCTGCGCCTGCTGCGGGGTGACCCGTGTGGGCGAGGCGGCGGCGCTGGCCGGGAGGGCGTGCGGTGCCGGAGCCACCACCACCCTCTCCACCGCCCGGCTGGCCGTCTGCCAGAAGGGGATGTGGCTGAAGGCGCCCCGCAGCGTGAGCTGCCCAGCCTCCACCCGCAGCACCGTGGAGGCGGTGGCCCGGAAGCGCTGAAGGTACATCAGCTGGCTCCGCTCCTGCAGGGAAGATATGGTGGGTCAAGCTGTGCGGTTGAGCAGGCCTCAGCGGCTCACACACAGGATTGGTCACAGCGATCAGCGTGCAGGCTAAGCGATGCACCACATGCACACATGGGCATGCAGCCAGCCGCAGCAGATGTCCACCCCGAGCCATGCCCACAGCTGGCCACCTTCAGTGCCCACCCACCTGGCTCTCTTGCTTGTACTTTAGCAGCACAGAGCGAGTGGTGTCGTCGCCCTGCTCGTCCGCCAGGTGCAGCACAATGTCGTCGATCAGCTGCCACGGCTTGTCTGCAGCGGTAGCAGGGTGGAGCGTGGAGGGTTGCACGGCGAGTTGTCTGGCAGGGCTTGACTGCTGAGCAGAGGCTGGGAAGGGCCTGCAAGTCACCACAGCAACCGCCCCACATGCTACCTATGCGCCCCGGCCTGAATCACTGCACCCCCCACTCACTGATGGTCTCCGCGGCTCCCTCCACAGTCTCCACAGCAGCCAGCATGGAATCCAAGCGGCGGGGCGCCGACCGCCGCCCAAAATCGGCCATGGACAGCGCTGCGCTGCGCGCCAGCGACTCGCTGTCCAGCGCGGCGGCCGAGGCCTGGTCCAGCATTTTGCGGGTGCAGTGGGCGCGCCACGCACGCTGGATCGCGCTGGCCGCCTGGTGCAGCCGCTCAATCTCGCCCACCTCGGCCGCTTGCGGCGCCTGTGGGGAGGGTGGCAGTGGCGGCAGCAGCAGGTGAGCGGCGGCAATGCTGGCCAGCGCAAGTCAATACTTGAGACGGCCACCAACCCAGCTTTCACACTCACAGCCAGCTCAAATACCCACAATGTGCTGCCCAACTGCCCACCCACCCACAGCCCCCTCTCACCTTCATGTCCACGTCCACCTTGCAGGAGAAGGGCAGCACCGCGCAGTTGACGCGCGCGGCGCGGTCGCGCACAAAGGCAGCCGTGTCGCGCAGGTCCACGCGGTAGTTGGACTGCGGGTGGTGGGGGCGGCAGTGGGGTGGGTGGTGGGGTGAGTGGCAGTGAAAGGGAAAGCACGGGCCCTGCATGCGCAGCGTGCCAGAATATGCTTGTGTGGGAAATCGCCAAGCAACCACAATGAGGCATGATGTGTGGGCGGCTTGGCCCTGCACTGTGGCGCACCTCGCCGTCGCCGCCGTAGGCATAGGCAAAGCGCAGCGCGGTGGCGGACAGCGCCAGGCCGCGCTGCTCCAGCCCCAGCAGCTCGCCTGCAGGTTACATGTGGTGGGCCAGAAGGCAGCACAAATGAGCGGCTGCCGCGGGGAACAACACGACGCGCCCTGTAGCAGGCAACAGCGCCAAACTGATGCCAGATGTGCTCCTGCGCTGCCCATCACCTGTCTCATCCGCCTCCTTGAACGCCGCCACCGCCAGCGCCATGTCAGCCAGCCGCTCAAACTCGCTGCGCGGCCCGCCGGCGCTGCCCCACAGCTCGGTGCACAGCTCCTGGGCGGCAGCCACCTCGTAGATGGGGAGGTAGATCTAGTGGAGAGGAGGGGAGGTGCAGCGGTGGCAGCAGGGTCAGGAGCAAGTTGAGGCACGAAGCATGCATGCATGCTGGTGGGCTGCGTGCGTCAAGGGCAGGCAGCTGATCAAACTCAGTCGCAATCAGCCATGCTCAGGCCGGATCTCAAGTCACTCCGCAGCACCCGCCTGCGACTGGGTGATGAGCAGGTTGAAGTAGAGCCAGGCGGAGGGGCCCGAGGGCAGCGGCGGCGGCACTGCGCGCTCCGGCGGCGCGAGGTTGTTGCGCTCGGTGGCCGGCCGCTGCGGGCTGCCGGGCGCGGTGAAGATGTTGGACATGCTCCAGATCTGCGGTTGGGGCGGAGCAGAGGCAAAATGCATTGGCAGTGCAGCATGTGGCAGTGGCACATGCAGAAGGCCAGGAGGCACCTCGCAGCAGCGGTGCAGCGGGAGACATGCGGCCACCCACCAGGCCGAGGTCGTGGAAGTAGGGCCAGTTGAGCAGCGCCTCGCTGAGCGCCACCTCCACCTGGAGAGGCAGGCGCAATATCATCAGGGCAATGTGGTTGTGGTAGGCTGTGCTGGCAACCGCATGTGCTGTATGGCCCAACTGGGCGCAGACGAAGGCGGACAGCACCGTCCTGCCCAAACTTCCTGAGTGCCATGCCAGTTCCCCGCCTTCCCCCTGGCCCCTCACCCCCATGGTGCTGTCGGAATGCATGGCCAGAGACACCTCCAGCTTGAGGCGCGGGTTGGAGCCGGGTGGCGCCTTGGCGCTGTTAGAGGTGAGGGTGGACAACAGGCGGGTGAGAAGCAGCATGCAGGGTGTGCGGCACTGCCTCTCAGACCAAGTGATGGTTCAACAGGTGGCAGCATGATCAACCTCACTACCAGGCCCAAATTCAGGAAACATCATCCAGCCACGCTCATCAGACCACCCCAGAGCAATTGCAGGCAGCTCACCGCGACCCGGTGGCCTCATGTGGCGGCGTGCCGCACGGCGCAGACAGCACCCGGATCACCGCCACGTCATCGCCCGGCTGGCCGATCAGGTCCTCTGGCAGCAGCTCGATCACGCGGCTGTAGTGGTAGCTGTGCTGCCCGCCGCCGCCATCGCCGCCATAACCACCACCGCCCAAGCTGCCAGCACCTGGCGAGGGGTGGGCCGCCGAGGGCGGGCCGCCGCTGGCGCCGGTGCTGGGGGTGTGGATTGAGCGGCGGCGCTCAGCCTGCTCTGACAGCCGTCGCGCAACCGACTGGCGGTTGCCGGTGTGAGCATAGTGCCCAGCCATGGATGTGCGCCGGCCCTCTGTGATGGGTGGCATGCCGCCCAGGCCCAGCCCTGGCAGGCCTGGGGTCTGGTACGTAGGCTGCTGCCCCTGCCCCTGCTGCGAGCCGGGCAGCATGAAGCTGAACCCGCCTGCGGCAGGATGAGGTTTAGGTGAAGTGGGGTGAGAGGCTTGGGTCACATGAACCAACGCAGTATGGATGCTTCTCTCAGGAAGCCAAACAACTTGCAATTGCATCATCGCTGACGCCTGAGCAGCTTTCGCACAGCTCCATCCACCTGCACCCTGCCTGCCCCAGCGTGCACACCTGTGCTGGGGGTGGCCGGCGTGCCCAGCGTGCCCTCATCCTCGTCCAGGCCGCCTCCATCCGCCCCGCTGCCGCGCGTGCCCGGAGGCCGTGGCGTGGGCTGCCCCACCGTGACCTCGCTGCCCTGATGCTCCAGCCGGCGCTGCTGTGGCGGCACGGCTGGGCCAGAGGCACCGGAACCAAGGGCACCGCCCAGGCCCGCCCCCTCAGGCTCAACCTCTGCCCCCCCGCCACCTGCTGCTGCCTCTGCCATGGCTGCCGAGGGGCTGCACCCCTTGAGCAGCGCGGCGCGCTGGCTCTCAGTCAGCTCATCGTGCAGCAGGTCGGCGGCGGCATCAGACAGCACGCGCTGCCGCACTTCGGGCGGCGCCAGCGCGTCGGCCGCTTCTGCCGACCCCGCCTGGGCAGCTGAGACCAGGCCGGAGCGCCGCCGGTCCGCCTCAGCCTCTGCAAGGACTGGGCCGCAGCGCTCGCTGTCGCTGTCGCTGAAGTGGGAGGGAGGTGTGGCCATTCCCTCCTCCTCCTCCTCCTCCTCCGCCACCCCGGCCTGGCGCGTACCATGCAAGAACTCTTGCAGCCTGCGGGGTGGGCACAGGGGAGGCCAAGTCGCGTGATGAGCGTGGCTTCAACGAGAGCCCTTGCGCCAGCCTAGCCTGTGACTTGGGCACTCATTGCAAGCAGCGTGCTGCCTTCCAGTGCACTTCATGTAACAAATGAATTAGTCCACCCATCAGCCCCACCTGTAGGCGGTGCGCAGGTCCTGCAGGTCGATGCTGGTGCTCACAATCTTCATGAATGTCTCGCCGCCCGGCATCACGCCCAAGTCGAACAACACCATGGAGGCCTGGGGAGCGAGGCAAGTGGGAGGGGCGGTCGGGTAGGACGCTGTCAAGTGAGAGCCCGGGTGGGAGTGATGGCCAGATCAAGCACGATGCATTGCAGAGCACTGCACACACATTGGGGAGGCAACTGACTGCTAAAGCAGACCGACATAGCAAGGCAGCGCCACGCACCTGGGCACGCATGAAGGGGCGCAGGCTGGGCGTGTCCTTGGGGCCGGCGTACAGCCAGGCCGGGGTGGGGTCCTGCCACTCCCGCGGGTGCGCCTCGAACGTGATCTGGGGAGGGTGGAGGGGAGCAGGTTGGCAGGGTTGATGCATGTGGTGCAAGAGCACCCGGGCACATGCGCCTCAATGCCATCAGCGGGCAGCCCTGACCATGCTGTAGGCACACAAGGCTCATCCTGCAGCCCAAGTGTGTGCGCGCTTCGCACAAGCGCGCTACAGGCAGCTCACCGACAGGCGGGGCGTGGCAATGGTGAGCCGCAGCTTGGACACCAGGCCGGGCTCGGGGCCAAACTGCGAGGTCATGTGAAGGCGGTTTGTGCATGGTCGGAGTGAGCGTGAAGGGCAACACTCCACTTGAGCCAGCTGGCTGCTTGCAAACACACAGGCCGACAAACAGCCAGCTGCACAGCTACTCAATATAGCATGCCCGGCAGCTGCCCCCGCACCTTCATGCTTGGGTTGTACTGCACTTGCGGCGGCACCGAGGGAGGCGGCGGGGGCGGGGGCGCCGCCTCTGCTGCGGGTGGCACCGACGCGCCGGGCTGCTCCGCTAGCTGCGCCGCGTGTCTCTCTGGGTGCAGGTATTCATCCAAGTTGCCGCCNACAAAGTCCATCAGGGCTGCAGGTAGGATGAGGAAGGTCAGGAGGTTGACAGGTTGAGCCCGGCGGTCGGCAGCAACTGGCGACATGCAGGATGGCACGCATCCCCATGCTGAGCTCTCCGCCCTCACACAAGAGGTGGCTGCCAAAGAGCAGGCCATCCCTTGAACTCCACTGGCCTGCACCCCTTTCACCTGTGTAATTGGGCGCGTTGAGGATGAGGTCCAGCGGCGTGCTCGAGAAGTGCACCAGCGGCACACGGCCGTCGGGCATGGTAAAGAGGCCCAGGGCGATGGAGGTGGGCTGCCAGAACAGCGCGCTGCAGGGGAGAGAAGGGGCAGGCGAGAGGGGTGGCAGGTGGGTGGGTGTGAGGGGAAGACGGGCATGATTGAGGCGGTGGCGCCCAAGGCTGCATGCTGGCGAGAAAAAGCCAACCCAACCCAACCCGACCCAAAAGCAAAGGAGCGCTGGCAACATGAGCAGCAGCCACACTCACCCCTCCACCAGGTCATACACCTCCACCGGCCATGAGAAGGAGGTGAGGGAGGGCGGCAGCGACCACTTGTGCTCCAGCCCGCCCGCCTCCTGCCCTGGCTGCTGCGAGGCGCTGCCGGCCTGGCCGGCGGAGGGCGGCTGGCCGGCGCGGCCGCTGTCCTTCCTGGGAAGCGAGGCAGCATGGGCCTTCTGCAGGGCGAGGTTGGCATGGGGGAAGCAACATGGTTGTTATGACTGCGCCAAGGGGCTGAGGCTTGGTGAGCAGAATGGCAGCATTGCTCCGGGCAATTTCAGGCAGCCCTGCAGCAGGCCGGTTGCGCCTCACCTTGCCGGGGGCGAGCTGGCGGTAGAAGTTGGGAATCAGCTGCATGGTGCCGCGCCGCACTGTCCACGCCTCGATGGAGATGAGCAGGGAGGGGTCAGCCAGGGGGCGCTCTGAAGGCAGGAGGGGCCAGTGATACGATTGTGAAAGGAGAACACAGCTGGCGCATCCTAGCTGGCCGGCATGCAACCAAACCAGCGCAACCGACCGAATGCAGTCGGTTCGTCTCTGTGCAGCAAATGCACACTTCAGAGGCGCACCCTCGCCAGCCGGGAACTCGTCGGCGGCATCCAGCAGCAGCGGGGTCAGGTTGGTCTGGGCCACATCACCCGGCACCACCTGCAGCAGGCCCAGCATGTGGCCGGCCTGATAAGTGCAGCAAACTTCTGGTCGAGCCCTGGGCCGGCTTTGCAACTGAACTCAACGAGGTACTGCCAAGCACTCCTTCTGAGCTGCCTGCCCACCCACCTGCACGTTGGGCGAGCGTGGGCCGACCACTGGCGCTCGGCGGCCGGGCAAGGGAGCGCTGGCTGCGGGCTGTGCCAGGGGCACAGCCACGTCTGATTGCCCTCCATCACCATCAAACAGGTTCCTGCCGTGTGGGGAGCGGAGGAGCGCAGCTCAAACATCCGGCAAGACAATGCATGGGAGGTGTGGTTCACTGGGCCCTGCTCAGCTGCAACTGCAACCTCCAGGACGCAGCCGCGCTGCATACACATTCACACAGACATCCCAGCAGCCGGCTCACTTGATGCCGCGCCCGATGTTCTCCACAATGCTGGTCACACCCTTGTCCAAATTCACGCCGGCAGCGCCCTCTGGCACGTCCACACGCGGTGCGTGCTGTGCCGCACTTGGCGCCCCCGCAAAGCTCAGCTGGCTGGCGTCAATGTGCAGCACGCCCGAGGGCTGGACCTGGTGGAAGGAGGAGGGAGGGGAGCAAGGGCAGGGGTGCATCGTCGGCTGAAGTGCGAGGAGCTGCGCAGGGCGCGGCTTCAAGCACAGAGAGTTCCTGCTCAAGCATGTAGCTGGCCCGTCATGTACACAAGCACTCAGCACTCGCAACCGCCCAGCCAGCACCCACCTGCGCGTCCCTCTCATTCAAGTACAGCACACCGGGCGGCCGCTGCCGCTCCTCCTTAGCTCGCAGCGCCGCCCGCATGCGGCGCTCGCTGCTCAGGGCCGCGATGTCGCTCGCGCCCATGGCCTCGGCCGCCGCCGCCTCACCCACCCGCTCCATGCCCTGCTTCAGCCGCTGGGCCACGCTGGGGCCTGTCGGTCCTGAGCCCTTGGCCTTGTTGCGCTCTGCGGCTGCTTTCTCTGCCTTCTCTGCCTCGCGCTCAGCGCGCTCAGCGGCAGCCAGGTTGACAGCGGCGTCTGCCGCGGCGCGGGCGGCTGCATTGGTCTCATGGAAGCTGGTGTACTTGAACTCGTGGGTGCTGCAAACAAGCAGTGCAGTGGGGGCACAGCCAGGAATGGAGGAGGGTTGGGGCAATGCGGCGGTCAGCTGCTGGGCAGGCAAGCGGAGCCAGTTGCGTCCTAGTACCGTGAGGTGCCCTTGCGACGCCAGGGAGCCCTCTTGCTCCAACTATTCCGCACACACCACCCCCTAGCTGCTGCCCTGCCCACTCAGACATTCTAGCTGCCCGCGGGCTCACCACTGCACCGCCTCCTGCATCATGCCCACCACCTGGGGCAGCTCGCAGTCGGCCAGCACAGCTTCAGGCATGATGGCGCCTGCACCCGCCGGTTTGAGGATAGAATGGGGCGCCAGGGTGAGTGGAAGGAAGAGAAGAGCAGGCGGCCTTGTGCAGCACAGTGCCTGGCATCCTTGAGTGCATCACAGCCCCATGCAACACACCGGCCATGCCATGCCCAGCAATGCGCCGCCCACAGGGCTGCAGAGGACACCAACACAAACCAAAAAGACAGCAGCAGCCCCCCACCTGGCATGGCCACCAGCAGGTGGTCGATGCTGGCGCCCAGGGCCGAGGTGCTGTCGCTGCTCGTGGGCAGCACGATGCCCACGTTGCTCAGCTGCACCATGATCTCCAGGGGAGGCAGCTGCGGCTCCAGGGACACGGGTGCAGCGGCAGCGGCGGCAGCACCCCTCGCAGCGCCGCCCTTGGCGGCAGCAGCCGCCACCGGCTCGGCG
>JADXDR010000050.1:98827-120511 GCA_025026875.1 Chlorella ohadii | reverse complement strand
GCCTTCTCCTCTGTGCTGCTGGTGGCTGAGGTGATGATGCTCACTGCATCCATCACATCCGCCACAAACCGCAGCATCAGCAGGACGCGCGGGTTCTGCACAGCGGGGTTGGAGTGGGGTGCAGGTGGACGGTGCAAATAGCGTGCATGCAACACAGGGCAGCTGCGGCATCCAGCGTCGACCACAGTGACGGAGCAGCCAAGCCCCTGTAGTGCCTTCAAACTTGCACACTTCCAGGCCCCCAACCCTTACCTGCACCAGGATGTTGAGGCGCGGTCCCGCCCGCCGCGGGTCCACAAACGAGGTGAAGGCCAGCTCCAGCGTGCAAAAGTCCTCGCCGCCGTGCGGGATCAGCACCAGGCTGCGGCCAGGGAGGGGAGGAGGCACCACCGAGCGGTGGGTAAGCGTCCAGGCGTCTGAAATAGCGTGGCTTCACAGGCAGCCCGGCCGAGCGAAGCTTGCCTGATCATCCAGAAACACACACCCAGGGGAGTCCAGCAGATTTGGCTTCCATACGCCTGCCCGACTGGACGGTGGATCACAACCGACCGGCAGGCATCCCGGCCCACCCAGCGGGGCCGCACCTGTGCTCCTTGCGGGCGCGCAGGTCTTGCACCACCACATCCTGCACGCTGGCCGCCACGTGCAGCCGCACATCTCGGGGGCCTGGCAGGAGGCGGTTGGGAACAGCAAGAGGTGAGAGCAGGTGCTGGTGAGCCCAGCAGCAAGTCTAGGTGGAGCAGCACAGCTGGCTGAGCAGCACGGCTGATGCGCCGCCCCTTCCCTCAGCCTAACATCAGCTCAGGCGCCCACCTGACGAGCGGGTCACGGCACGCTGGTCCACCGTCACCCGGCCCTGCTCCAGCTTGAGCGACATGAGTTGGCGCGACTGCAGCCGGGAAGCAAGCAACCAGGGCAGATTTGATCAATTGGCAGGGCGCAGGCAGTGGCAACAATCGTCCCATGGTTGTATGTGCCACTGCTACAGCCGCCACTATGCATGAGAGACAACACGCCTTGCTACAACCCAGCCCACCTGCACGCGAAAGAGCATGTCGATGCCCACCACGGTGACGGTGACCTGGCAGGCAGCAAAACAGAATGGCAGATTGAGACTAGGGCTCAACAGCAGACTACGCCCTGGGCATGTTGCAGGCGAGCAAGGCACAACGGCCACAGGTACAGCTGCTAATCAACACCCCTGCAGGGTCAGTCCAGCTTGCTGCTCGCCCGCCCCCGCACCCACCTTGAGTGCCGTCTGCAGCTTGGGCAGGTGCGCAGTGGGCGAGGGCGGCTGCTCCACCACCACGGGTGCCTGTGCGCACGCGGCCGCCTCCTTGCCGGCGCTGGGCCTGCCCAGCGCGTTTGTGATCTGGGTCAGCTGGGTGGCAAAGGCGTTCATGGAGGCCTGCTGTTTGATGCGCACGCAGGCCAGCATCTGGCCCAGCTCAGCCTGCAGCTCGGCGGCCGCGGGGCGGAAGCGCGTGGCGGGCACGCTGGCATACTTGACGCGGACCTGCGGGGGCGGGGCAGGTGGGGCTGAGGTGAGTCGTTGGGGCCAGGATGCGGGCTGGGTGCATGTGGCAGCAGGTTGGTGTCTGTGGCGTACCCACTGCAGTGGTGCATGCCCCCNGNGGTCCACAATTGCACCTGGTCATACATGCCAACAGATCTGTACCACCCAATGCAAGCGCACCTGGGGGCCAGCCAGCGGGAAGGGCGCGCCATACACCACTGCATCCAACGGGGAGGCGTCCCCCAGCAGGCTGTCCTTGATGGCAGAGGTGCGGGCTCGCAGGAACACGGTCTGGCAGGCACGCGCCCAGCTGCAGGAGGGGCAGGAGAAGGCGGGATGGGAGAGTTGACAGCCAGATCACAAATGAGGATCACAAGCTATTCAGGCGGAGCGCCATGGCTGCAACAAGCAGGCGCCTGGACCTCAGCCGTGATGTAGCAGCCCAGCTCAGCCCAGCCCAGCCTTGGCACTCACAGCTTCTTGCCGTGGCTGACGGGCGCGATGCCCAGCAGGGTGCGCCGCAGCGCTGCGTGCCAGGTGTTGAGGCGGCGGGCGCGGGCGGGTAGCGGGCGCAGCACGTACGCATGCCGCGCGCTTTGAGACAGCTGCACAGGCGGTGGTGGGAGCCCACAAACGAGGCAGTTTGACTAGGGCATCCGCTGAACAGCATTCGTAGGGCACAGCTGCTGTACCCTTGGGAACACACAGGCAGGCCTGCGGCTTGATCTTAATGTCTTGATTGCCCCAAATGTGTGCGCACCTGCAGGTCGCGCACAATGATGCCGTCCACGCTGGCGCCAGCGGTCATGCTGCCGTTGGTCTGCACATCATTGAAGTTGAAGGAAGGCTCATGCATCTGCCCTTGTAAGGCAGGGCGCCCTGGCACGGTCTGTGTCCGATGCAGTTGGCCCACTTCCAGCCCCACCCAGCACCAGCGATCCTGCGCAGCCCACGCCAGGCTGCACCACCTCACCTGCAGGCGCAAGGCAGTCTTGATGTTGGCCACTGTGACCGAGTAGACGGGGGCCAGCCAGCGGGCCCACAGGTAGGCATCGTCGTCCCGTTGCACACTGATGCCCCATGCGCGGCGGTAGGACACGGTGGGGCCGCCTGTGCTGCCGGATGGCCGCGTGCTGCCCTTGGGTGTCCAGGTGCCGATCTGGGCAGGGCAGAGGAGGTGGAGGAGCATGCAGGGTCAACTGAGGCAAGGCATCTGTGATGTGCTGCTCTCTCAGGCAAGCAACAGCCAGTTCCAGATAGATGCCCTCAACGCTGAAGCCCAGCCGCCCCCAGGCTCACCAGCCAGAGCAGGGAGACCTGCGCCACGCCAAACGACAGCAGCAGCTTGGGGCTGACGGGCCGCACGAGCGCGGCAGAGGGCGAGGCGGCTGCCGCGGGGGCGGCTGGCGCTGCTGGCTTGGCAGGCTCGGCTGAGGCTGGGTAGGGGATGCAGGTTGTGCGCTCCAAATAGTCAAACATGGAGTGCACGGCCTTCTCAACTGCAGAGGGGAACAGAGTGGGGACGAGCGGGANGGGAAGGGCTCAGGATGGCTAGCAGGCTGGGGCCTGANGCAGCAGCGCGCAGCCTGCCACCCGAAACAAACAAGCCAGCCTCCCAGCTGGTGTGGCAGCACCCACCCGACAGCAGGTGCCAGATGTGCAGCGGCGACACCCAGGTCTNGCAGGCCGAGAGAGGAGACAGCCATTGCCAACTCGCCGCCTCCGGGCTNCGTCAGGGGCTGCGCTCAGTGGCTGTAGTGTGTGGGCACNGGATGGAGCTGCGGGCAAGGGGGAGGGTGAGAGCAGCGAGAGGGGGTCAGCACTGCATGAGAGGTTGGAATGAACGCGTACTCGGCCCACCCAGCCGATGCTGTGCCCAGTGCAGCTCCAGCAGACGCACTGCCGGCACAGCAATGCACCCCACCCAGCTCACCCGCATTTCAGGAAGGGGATGAGGGGCACCGGGTACTTGGAGGGGTCGTGAAGGAACTCCTCAGGCATGCCTCCAGCCGCAGGGCCACGAGCCGCCGCCCCGCTGTGCCCCGGCAAGCTGCCGCCACCAGCGCCGCTGGCGCTGGTGCCGCCCCACTGCTGCCCAGGGGTGCCGCCGCTGCTGGGGGCTGCCGCACCGCCGTCCAGGCTGGGAGGCAGGCGGACCGGGCCGACTGGTCCCACCCGCAGGCGAGACTGAGAGATTGTGGTGGAGGGTGGGCGGAAGCGGCCGCCCAACGACTGCATTTCATGGTAGGTGGCAGGGGAGGCAGTCATTGCTCAGAGCACACGTCCTGGGTTTAAGACGTCAGCCTGCTCCGGACCTTAGAGTGGCGCGTTGCAGCCTCCAGCCCCTCCTCAGAACCGCCCTCATGCGCTACAGCCCCGGCTCACCAGGCGCGCCCCGGTCAGCTGCTCCTGCGAGCGGATGCCCTGGATAATGGTGGCCAGGTCGTCCGGGTGCGCCCACACCTGCACACAAGCACAGCATAGCAGCAGTTGTCAGAATGCACAGGTGTGCTAGCGGTTGCACAGCACAGCCAGCTGGCATGTGCAAATGCGGCATGGAGAGTTGCTGCATGCTGCCACACTGCTGGCCTGCAAGGTTTGCACAGTGCTGCCCCTTTGCACCTTGGCCATGGAAGCCAGCTCCATTTCACGCAGTGCGGCCTCCAGGCTGTCCACCTCCTGCAGGCAAGCGGGGAGAACAGTTGCGGAAGGAGGGTTGCAGGCTGATAGAAACCAACAGAAGTGGTACAGGCACGCACGCAGGAAAAAACGGCTGCAAGGAGGGCTGCATAAGCAGGCGGCACCTGCCAGCTCCACACTGCTGCACAGCCCCAAAGCCACAGCTTTAGCAACACCAGCACCAGCACCCACCTGGCCCTCGTCCGTGAAGGTGCGGCGGCTGGCGTCAAATGTGACGCGGGCAGGGACGAGGCGGGAGGCCACCACGTGGCGTGACTCCGAGGAGAGGTAGGAGAAGACGTCCACGTAGGCGGAGGCGTCCATGCGGCGCGCCACGCGGCCCTGTATGGGTGGGCAGGCAGGCGGGGTGGTTGAAGGAGGGGGCAGTGCGTGAACCTGGTACATTGGAAGATCGGATGAGAGACGTTCAAGTGCATGGCTTCATATCAGGCAGCGTGCACAACAAAAGCTCCTTCCTAGCTCAGCCTCACACCACAGCCGCCAGCCGCACCTGCAGGAAGCCACCGGCGTCTTCGCCCACCGCCAGCAGATGCAGGTTCTGCATGGTCACTGTCAGCGCGTAGCGTAGCGGCGGCTTGTGGTCGTCCCGCACAGCGGCTGCCGCAGCAGCTGCCGGGTTGGCCGCCGCCGCTGGGTCGGCTGGGGGGTGACCGCCGCCTGCTGCCCCGCCGCCAGCTGCTGCCGCCTGCGACTGGCCGCCCATGCGCACAATGTCAAACTGGGCGTTGTGCTCGTAAGGCAGCTGCACCGCAATGCCGGGGCAGTGCACCTCCAGCGTGCCGCCTTCCAGGCTCAGCATGCCCAGCGTGGGCACGCCGTGCGTGCTGAAGCTCTGCAGCGCCATCTGCGGCACGCTCTCGGGGCTGGCAGGCAGCGGGGGCGGCCCCGAGGCGGCGGCACTGCCGGCGCCGGCGCCGCCAGCCGCAGCTGCTGCCGCGCCAGCCACAGCAGGGCAGTCTGCCCCGGCCGGCGGCGCAGGGGTGCGCCAGGACCAGGGGGCCACCCGGCAAGCGGTCCAGCCGTCCAGGAACTCGAGCAGGCCGGCAAAAGCGGGGGTATGGTACACCAGGGCCACCGCCGCCAGCTGGACACTGATGTCTGAGCCGCCGGGACGCCAGCTGGAAGGTGCCCATGCCGCCTGCTCCTGAGGGCAGTCCACTGTCATGCCGCCGGCGCCCAGGCGGGGCGAGATGCGCACAGCCAGGAAGGGGCTGGCCTCCAGCGCCTCCGCAGATTGGGCCTCTGCACAAGCGGGGGGCGGGAGCAGGTCGGAGATGTCTGAATCGAAGCGTCAGCCGATGAACTGTTCAGTTCATGGCAAGCATGTCAAAACTAGATGGAACACAGTACAGGCATGCACTGCCAGCCCTTGTGACCACCCCACTATCCCCACCAACCCAGGCAACACGCACCCTCCGCCACAGTGCCGTGCACAGCGTACTGGAAGAAGTCGGCCGCCTTGCACACGCGGCGGCAGACGGAGGATGGGGAGGACAGCATCTTGCGGCGGCGGGGCACGGGCAGCAGCGGCGCCTGGCAGGGGCCGCACACCAGCCGGTCCACCTCCAGCGCCAGGGTGCCTGGACAGGACAAGGGGTTGCAAATGGCAAGGTGAGCAGGGTGGGTAAAGTAGCAAGGCACCGGGCAGGCGTGCAACCTTGCAGTGCAGGCAAGGCATGCAGCGCAATTGTGGGGTGTGTGGCACGTGCGGCAAGGCAAGCCAGCTCCTGCCGCGCACCTGCGGGGTCCATGTCTGCTGAGATGCTATGCAGCGTGACCTGCACGTAGGCAGGCCGCTGCTGGCCAGGCCCCAGGTCCAGCTGGGCTTCCGGCGGAGCTGCCGCCGGCGGCCGCATGCAGAGCGCCACCCCCAGCTTGGGGCAGCTGGCGCTGAGGCGCAGGCCATAGGCGAATGTCTCTGCTGCCGCCGCTGCGCCTGCTGCTGTGCCCTGCCCAGCGGTGCCGCCCGCCGCTGCCGCGCTGGCCGCCGCTGTCGCCACCGCTGCTGCGGCCAGCCAGGGCTGATCGTGGTGCAGCAGCTGCTGGGCCAGGCCTGTTGGTGGAGGTACGCGATTGTACACAACTGCATCCACCTTATCCATCACAAACTGCTCCAGCGCACGGCACCCCGACAGCCGCGCGTTGTGCTTGACAGCCACCGCAAGCCTGTTTGGGAGCGGCAGGCAAGTGAAGGAGCAAGTTTTGGGAAGCAGCCAAGGAGGCAGCACAGGCGTGACACTCGTGCAGACGGCCCATCAACCTTGCGCAGCTGCCCAGCATGGCCAACGACCCAACCTGCACCCATCCATCACCCTGCATGCTCACCTAAAGTGCGCAATCTCCTCGGCGGTGAGGCTGGCCTCCAGCTGCTGCAGCCGCTGCAAGTCATCAGCCGCCGCGGGCTGCACTCTGCGGCGCTGCCACCAGCGGCGCCCCGGCTCCTGGAAGCCAGGGCTGGCCGTGTGGCTGGCGGCGTAGAGCGCCTGGTACTCCTGCCGCCGCCGGTGCCGCAGCGGCAGTGCAGACAGCGGCATCTCCCGTCGCATCATGCGCCCGCACTCTGCAGCCAGCGCCTCGCCGGCATGCTGCCACCAGGCGGAAGCGTGGCCGTGGACCGCCACTTGCGGCCGTGCCGCCCAGTGCGCCCCGTAGTGCGAGTAGTGCAGCTGGCGGTCGGCAATCCTGGAAGTTGGGCGGGGTGAGGTGCAAGAGTGTGGGGCTGGAGAGAGCAGAGAGATGCAGCATGGTGCAGAAAGTAGAGCCAGAGCAGAAATCCTCAGCAAAAGTACAGTTGAAAAGCACCCATCGCACCTGCTCAAGATCGCAAGCGATGCGGCGTTCAGCTCAGGGATGAGGGCCTTGAGCGACACCGAGACATCCAGCAGCACCATGCGCGCACTGCCGTTSCCGCCGTCAGCAGCCTCATCAGWAGACGGCTGTGGCGGCCCAGCTCCGCTGGCTGCATCTGCTGCGCCCGCCGGGCCGGCAGCTGCTKGCGCGCGCTGCGCTTCGGCGGCAGCCTCGGCTGCCTGCTGCCGCTGCTGCCGCCGCTGCAGCTCCGCTTCTGTGGGCAGCACGCCGCCATCAGCAACGTGGCCCACCGCCMAAGCCAGGCGGCCCAGGGCCTGCCGCTCTGCAGGCGTGACCACAGTCGGCAGCTCCGGCTGCATGCTGCTGCGGTCCAGGTGCGGCGGCAGCTGTGTCTGCTGCGCACGCTGAGCGGCACCATTGGGGGCGGCCGCGGCTGGGCCGTTGGCAGCGGCGGAGGCAAGCGGGGGCAAGTGGAGCGACTCATCTTCATGGTCTGTGTCGAAATGGCCGTCCGCGCCGAGGCTGGCCTGCTCATGCAGGTGTGGCGGCGGCAGGCTGCCATCGTCTGACAAGACCCCAGCTGACGCCGCCGACTGCTGCCGCCGCTGCAAAGGCGGCGGCTGCGGCTGCGCCGGCACGCTCTGGAATGCAGTTAGGCCCGCAGCTCGGCCAGCTGCCTCTGGTGCGCCTGCTGTAGCTGCCGTTGGCCTCCGTCCAAATCGGGGGGTGGAGGAGGCTGATGGCTGACTTGAGGAGCTGCGCCTGTGAAGCGCTCGGGCAGGAGAGCCTGCTCGGCTGCCGCCGCCGGGCGGCGCTGCGGCTGGCGAGGCATGCCCAGGGGGCAGCAGGCACAGCGTGACAGCAAACTCCCACTGCTGGAACAGCACATGCTCCTCCGCTGGCACCGCCTGCAGCAGCGCAAAGTAGTCGAGCTGCCACCCGCCCCGGGCCTGGTGCTGCTGCACATCCTGCGCAAGTGCTGCGCCTGCTGCTGAGCCGCCCAGCCGTGGAGGCAGCTGCGTCGGGGGCCGCTGCTGCCGCTGCTGCTCGGGCTGCTCCTGCTGCTGCGCTGTGGGTGGCGTCTGGAAGGTCACCCGCGGCCGCCGCCGCTTGTGTGGGCTGGCTCGGTCGGCCGCGCCGGCTGCCGAGAAGGCGCCGGGAGTGAAGCTAAAAGGTGGCCTGGGGGCGCCTGCTGCTGCTGCCGCCTGGGCTGCATGGAAGCCCGCCCACGTGCTGGGATAGGTCAGCAGCGACAGGCTGACGCCTGAGACCGCCAGGCAGGTGGAGGACGGGCGGTCGGTCACTACGTTGTCCCACAGCAGCGCTGGTATCTGCAGCAGGGACTGCCACCATGGCCGCTGCGCCGCCTTTGCTGCTGCATCAGGGGGCGCCGCGCCTGCTGCGCCTGCTGCACCGCTGGCTGCCTCCCCCAGGGCGCCAATCGCACTGGAAACCGAGGGAGCGGCTGCTTCTGATGTTGCTGTGGCTGCATCTGCTGCAGCTGTCCCCTCCTGGCTGGCGGACGCCGCCGCGGCGCTGCCCTGCGGCAGCAGCGTCAGGCTGCGCACCCGCAGGCAGGCGCCGTCTGCGCCTTGCAGGTAGCTGGCTGAGGGGCGGGGGCCGGGCTCGCCATACTGCACAATTTGGTAGCATGAGGTGCAAAGCGAACGGTGAGAGAATAGCCTGCGCTCCTGGCAAGCCATCGCTTCAACACACCCGCTGCAAGATACAGACAGGTGCATCTGCTCCCAGCCATTTGTAAGTCCTGCTCCCACCTGGACATAGCGCAGCGTGACGTCTGCAATCTCCACCCGCACCAGCTGAACAGCCACGCCCAGCAGGCGCTGCACAGCCTTGGCCTGAAGCCGGCCTAGCAGGCCCCCTGCACGCCAGAGAGCACAACAGCAGCAGCAGCAATACGATTGGTTGGCAGGCAACAGTCCAACGCAGTTGCCGCAGCACAACCCTGCACATGCCCAAGGTTGCAAGCCTAAGCATGCGCTGTTGTAGCACCCCAGCCCACTAGCTGCCGCATTCCTCACGCACCTGCCGGGTTCCAGCGCGAAGGCTGCTGCGCTGCGGCCGCCTGGCGCACCAGCGGCGAGCCCCAAAGCAGCTCCTCCACTACAGCCAGCCTGGCCGCCTTGTCGGCGGCGGCGCGGGCTGCCTCTGCGGCGGCACGCTCCTCAGCTGGCTGTGGCTGCAGCGGCAGGGGGAAGTTGAATGGCATGTGACAAGAGCTGGTGCAGCAGCAGCAGGCAGGTACCAAAACAGCCACAACAACGAGGGAAATCTCGGCCCCTGAGCAGCAGCAGTGATGACGCTTGAACCACCACGCGCACATGTGACAGTTCTTGCAACTGATCAGACCGTTTCATACACTCCTGCACATTGTGACCTCACCTTGGGCAGCCTGACTTGCTGCACCGCTAGGCTGACACCTGCCACTCGCAGGGTGAGGGGGCGGGACAGGCTGGGGAACTCCAGCTCCAAGCGAGCCACTGACGCTGCCGTGGCGCGGCTGCCAGAGTATTCTGTCTGCTGCAGCACCGATGCACGGACGTGCAGGTCGGTGACCAGCACGCCTGCAGTAACGGACAATGGAGGGAAGGGGAATGTTTGGGACAGCGAGGCCGGAGCAGTTGGCCAGCGACGGCGGCATGGCACGCGACCAGCATCAAGTGCGGCAGTGGGAGCTGCAAAATGTGTAAGCGCAGCTCTCGGGTGTCACAAGGACTGCATGGCAGCAGGATGCAGCCTGCAGCAGCAGCAGCAGCAGCAGCAGAGTCGCAGCAGGCCAAGGGGCGGAGCAGCGCTGCCGCCGGCCCTGGCGGGCGCCCACCTGCATCTGTGTGCGTCACGGAGTGCCCACCCTCGGGGKCCACAARCCGCACCAGCMCTCGTTCCACGCCTGCCGCAAGCAGGCGCKGCAGCAGTGCGTAGCGCTGCACCGCCACGAACCCCACGGCGCCCACCACGCCTGCAAGGGCGCTGGCGTACGCCAGAGCGGTCAGCAGGAACCACAGCATCGCCGATCGCTACTGGGGAAGGCGGTGGGGAGCTGGGCAGCGGCGCACAGCTGCCCGTAACAATTGCATGGTCGCACGCAGAACCGCGTGATTGATGATCGGGCGTCCAGTTGCAAGTGGGGCGCCGCCCGTTCAGGCCGTGTTTCTCCCGTGCATGGCATCGCCACGTCGGCCGACAGCAAAGTGGCCGCAAGAGCGCGCTGTGCGGCTCGAAACGTTTGCCAAAGAGACCCCGAACTCATCGGAAAGCGATCGGGCTTCAGGCGCAGCCCCAGCGCGAATTTGCAGTCCCCGCCCGCCCATCGGTGCGTTTTCACAGGCTGGTGTGCCTACTGTATGTTGCATCGATGTGTCGGAAAGCCATTGCCGCATGCCGCGGGGCCAGCCGGCTCGATCAGCATTCACCGCCGCACCACCGCTGCTTCTGCCAACATGGCCCGCCCCGCTGCCCATCCTTGTTCGCTGCAGGTTTGTGACGAGGCCTGCTTGCGTCCATCCCAGTCAGCACAGCAGCAGCATGGCGGAGCAGGAGGAGGAGTGGCACCCCAGCGAGGCGCTGGCCACCGACCACGCCGCCCGCAAGCTGTGGCTGGTCAAGGTGATGCCGCTGGGGCGGAGGGGACTGCACTGCTGGTGCCGCAGCATGTTTGTGCATGCTGTACCTGCCATTATCTAGAAGTATTGATAATGGCAAGCCTCGCTTGGCTCAGATTTCCATGCAGCGCTGCAGCCCAGTTGACCAGGTGCTGCCCTCCTGCCCTCGCCCTGCTCCCGTCACCCTGCCTTGTGGTCTCGCCTCACACCCAACCTGCGCAGGTGCCCGCATTTGTGGCCAAGCGCTGGAAGACGTGCTGCGACCAGAGCGTGGAGCGGGGCGAGGCGGTGGGCCGTCCGCTGGCCACGCTGCGGCTGGTGCAGGTGGGCAGGCCGTGTGTGGCGGCACAGCTGCTTCAACCTGCCATCAGCTGAGCTGTCAAGACGCCGGCCACCCTGCTTGGCTGCTGGGCTGCTGTTTGCTCTGGTTGAACTCAGTGTGTTGACTGACTGCACATGCTGATCACTGCAGGCAGCGGATGAGGGTGGGCAGCCGCGCACACAGTACCAGCTACAACTGGATGGTGCGTTGGGGCAGCTGCACTTTGACTGCTAGTCTCAGCAGCCATCACTGTTGGCCAGCCAAGGGTGCCTTGCCTAATCTGCAGCATGCATGCAGCACCCACAATTAGCCTGATTGAGGCCCTGTTGCCCCGCTGGCATGCCTGGCTCGCTTGCAACATGCCAGGGTGTGGGGTCCGAACAAGGCAGCTCCAACCCATGCTGCGCTCCCGCCACTCACACGCCTGCCCTGCAGCGGCGGTGGGCGCGGGCATCCCCGCTGAGTTTGTGATGAAGAACACCACCAAGTTTGCCGACCCAATGCTGGCCTTTGCCGACAAGGGTGGGGAGCTGGGTGAGGAGGCGAGGGGCGGGTGGGGTGACGTGATGCGCCCGAGCTTGCCTGCTGCGAATTCCCTGCTGCTTGCTGTCCCAGCTGCTGTTGCTGCCCTTGCAGGCAAGCTGCACTTTAAGCGCTTTCAATGTGTGCACATCCTGGTCCTGCCTGCAGCCGCGGAGGGAAAGGTGTGGCAGAAGTTCGACTGCGAGGTGGCGCGCAAGACGCCCGCAGGCGGCGCGGCCGCAGGCGGCAAGGTGCGGACGGGCAGGAACATTGACGATGGTCTGCAGCGCAGAATGGCAGAAGGTGCCTCCTATTGACTTGCTCCGAATTGCTCCTTTCTGCGCTTGATTCGATGCCCTTCTTGGCTGTTAACCTGCCCTCTGTTGCTCCTCCCCTCCCCAGGTGGTGCTTGATCCCGAGTACCGCAAGCTGTCGCGGCAGCGCCACCAGGCGGCAGCCGCCAAGACGCGGACAGTACAGTACCTGCAGGACACCAAGCTGGTGGGGGCGCCCACCACGGTGCAGGTGCGTAGCGCGCGCTCTCGAGCAACCATAGCAAGGGCGGGGCAGTTGAGCGGGCGACCGGGTTCTGCAGGGTTTGCGGTCGCAGCCAGCAACCAGCTGAGTTGCTATGCCCTGCAAGCCCTGACCTTTGGAACCGACCATCACCATTCACCACCACCCCCATTCCTCGCCCTGTTGCAGATTGGCCAGAAGCGCAAGGAGGTATCGGAGAAGCGGGACCGCATGGACGCGCGGGAGCTCACCGCCATCCTGTTCAGGTGCGGCGCGGGCTGTGCATTTGCAGGGACAGCGTAGTGTGCGCAAACCCACGCCCTGTCCGTGCACGGCGCAAGCTGACGCCGCGCCTTGCTTGCAGCCCTCACATGCCACCCAGCCCGAGCGCTCCCCACCTGCCCCCACTTGTTTGCGCAGGCTGTTTGAGAAGCAGCCGCGCTGGAGTTTCCCGCAGCTGCAGAAGGACACGCACCAGCCCACGCAGCACCTGAAGGAGGTGCTGGGCGAGATTGCGGTGAAGAACCTGCGGGGGCCCTACAAGGACCTGTGGGAGCTCAAAAAGGGTGCGCTTGCGCCTTGTTTGCTGGGGGGCTGGTTGGTTGGGATTGATAGAGGGGTGGTGGGGTTGGGCGGGTGGACAGCGGGTGGGATGCAGATGCGCAAGGGCTCGCTGGTATTGGCGAACCAGCAAGGGCATACATTTACAGCAGGCCTGATCTGCTTGCACCCCTTGCCTGGCCGTGCAGAGTACAAGACGGGTGGCGCGGAGCAGCAGCAAGAGCAGGCACAGTAGCGCGGCGGCGGGAACTGCCGCGCCTTGTAAGATCGCAGAGCGCCAAACATTACACGCTTCTCATTCGATGTTGTACACATCACACACGCAGTGAGCTTCATATCGTGCGCCCTGTAAGCCGCTCGCAGGGTGCAGAGCAGGTTTGACGGGGAGGCGAGGAGGCATGGGAGCTGGCGGCCGGGGTTGGACAGTCCGATAGCGCCGGCACACTTGCAAGCAGCATCCGCCATCTCATCCTTGTTGCCGGGTTCTCCACGCGTCTCAGGGCGGGTCAGCATGTGGAGGGCGAGCCTTGCCGTGCTGCTGCTGGTGCAGCTGCTTGCACTGCCGAGCGGCAGCAACGCGGTCCCTGGTGAGCCGAGAGGTCCGAACCCAAAGCGATGGCCCGATGGCGAGCAAGGCAGGCAGGATTGCGGGCTGCTCGGGGCATACCACTGCCATCGCGCCGCCACCGCCGCCTTGCAGCGCCCGTTGGCGCCGACGCTTCCTTCGTGCCCGTGCACCGCCACAGGCCAAGGCCGCCGCCTGCAGCAGGCGCATCCGGCAACGACAACCGATAGGCGCACTTCCGCACCCGCACCTGAGGCTGCCGTGACCCCGCCTGTGCGCCCAACCACACGTAAGGCAGGCACTACAGCCACTGCCCCTGAGTCCTTGTCACAACCCCTGCGACCAATCCCTTCCAACCTAACAGCGGCGTACTTCCCCTACACACCCTTGTGCAGTTGTTGTCCCGGCGCCTGCCCCTGAGACGGCGCGCCCGTCTGTCACCACCCTCCCCTCCCCTGCTGCGCCTGCCCCTGTGGCTGAGACGGCCCGCCCATCTGTGACAACCCTTCCCTCCATCGCGCCCGCTCCTGTGGCTGAGACCGCACCCGTGGCTCCCGGGCCAGTGCCTGAGCGCAGGCCCGCCGTCCTGCCAGCCGCACCTGCTCCTGAGAGCATTGTCTCCCCTGCTGCGCGGGCGCCTGCCCCTGAGAGCCTTGCTCGTCCTGCTGTACCTGCGCCTGAGAGCCCGGTCCGTCCTGCTGTGCCGGCGCCAGCCCCTGAGCGCTTCCCGGTCACCACCACTGGGGGCGCCCCCTCCCCGCTGGCTGCCCCTCCGGCTGTTGAGCGCCAGGATCTGCCTGCCATCGTGCCAGCCAAGCGCCCTGCCATCGTCCCGGCCCCNTCGGCGGAGGGTGGGGGCGGTCAAAACATCACCATCCCAGGCAAGGCTGCTGGAGGGCAGTGGTCAGTGCAAGCATTGGGTGCGATGCCACAGGCTGTGTGTGGACCCTCCTCAATAGATGGTGCATGCCGCATGGGCTAGAAGAGCAGTGCCCATCGTAAGCCTGCCCAGCCCTTCTGCATCCTCACCCTCCCTGCCTGCAGTCTACCAGCCTCCCATCAGCACAAACCCCGCTGTGGCCGAGGGCCAGGACATCGTAGGTGGGTATCGCTGCGCTGCAACCCAGCGTCTTATGCAGATTGTCTGTGCCGCGCAAGCAGGGCGTGTGGGGAGGGCGCCTGCCGGCAAGCTGTCCCACACAGATCTCAAATGCTTCTAACACCGGTTCGTCCTCCGCTTCTCAATCCGACACCCCGCAGCCGCCCTCGCCTCTGGTAACATTGACAGCGCGGCCCAGATGATTGCAAACGCCACCAAGGCTGGCAACACACTGGCCGTTTCCAGCGCCGCCACGCTGGCGCCTGCTGAGAACCTGACCCAGCAGCTGGCACAGGCCTCTGTGCTGGCGGTGACTAAGTATGGAGCTGATCCAGTAGCCGTTGCCAGCGCTCTCAGCCAGGTGCGGTGGTTATCACGGCGAGGAGGTGCTCGGGGGCGAGCCTGGACTGTTGCTTTACTGCGCAGCACATCTGTTGCGGTGGCTTGGCTGCGCCTTGCCGCCATCTGACAGGTCGCCACCCTCCTGTGCTGCAGGGCTCCGGCGGCACTGTGAACCCCGCAGACCTGACTGCTGGCAATGCTCAGGCGGTGGCAAACGCGATCGAGCAAGGCGTGCAAGGTGGGCACATGCCTACAATACAAATNGCTGGGCCGTGGCTGGGCAGGTGGACCATTNGCCTGCTTGGGCCGCCTGCAAAGCTGTGAGGCAGCAAAACCCTGATAACCAACTGCTTTCGAACGAACGGGAAGGGCCAACGCTCCTGCCACACCCGCTCAACTCCTTGCAGGCACCGTGCAGGTGATCGTGCAGACGTCCGCCACGGCGCTCAACGCCGCAGCCTCTGCCACCGCAACAGCTGTTGCCCAGGCCGCCGCAGACGTGTGCGCCGGCGGCTCGGTGCAGGCGGCCAGCACGGCCGCTGCCACTGCTACCGCTTCAGCAACTGCCACAGGTGAGCTGGCTGTGGGTGGAGGTACATGCTGCGGCTTTCCTTACCGTTTCCATCAACCTCGCCTGCCCCTGTGCGCAGCTGTGGCCAATGCGACGGTGCAAGTGATCACGACTGGCAATGCCAAAGTGAGAGTTTGTTGCTTCTATGGCATGGTTACACAGCACACAAGAGGCAGGCAGTACTGCTAAACTCCTCGAGGCTCGCATCAATAGCCAACACCGCTTCCCGTGCACTCCCCTGCACAGGGCTGCGGCACAGCCACCGCCACCTCGACTGCTGTGGCCGACGCCCAGGCTCAGGCGGCGTCCACTGCCATTGCTCAGGCATCATGCTCTTGCGCAGCCGCACAGGCCACAGCCAGCTCCACCGCCATCAGGTGCGTGCTCCTGCTTGCTGGGCGGAGGGCTTGGTGCAGCTCGTGTATGCCACTGTACAGGTGCAGTCGACCAATCCTGATCGACCTGTTTCAATCCCTGCAGCCGCAACATTGCTACCGCTTCTGTGACCGTTTCCGCCACGGCGTGCGCTGAGAATGGCGGTCAGGCGACCGCTACTGCCTCCGGCCAGGCTCAGGCCACTGCTGTTGCCGAAGCTGCGACCCAGACCTATGCTGCTGCGTTTGCAGCGCTGCAGCAGTGCACCCAGGCACCGCCCCCTACCGCCGGCACCACCCCAGCTCCCGGCCCCAGCCCTGCCAACCTGNCAGTGCATCGTCCTGCAGGTGGGGAAGTGTGGATGNGGCAGTTTGTCATGCATGACCGGGCTGCTTGAACACTGAGTGGGACCAACTGCTAACTCTCTTGTACTCCTGCTACGCAGAACACCAACCTGGATGGCGATGTGGTGCAGTGAGTGCATAATGCGCATGTGCTTGCATGAAGTGCTTGCCTCCTGCAGCTGCCATAGTGCATGCACATGCAATACTTTGCATTGTCAAATGAGACCCTGAATGCGAGACCCTGCCTGCTGTCCGTCACCATGGCAGGAGCACCACTGCTCCGGATGCCGGCGCCTGCTGCGACCTGTGCAAGCGCAACAGCAACTGCAACGTTTTCGCCTTCTGCCCCCTGCCCCCGCCCGGCTGTGACAACGGGTGCGCCCCACCAGCTGGGGCTGCGTGCCTTGCCTGAGCTTGCCTGAGCTTGCAGAGAGCAGTGCAGCTTGATGCTGGAATGCCCACTTGCCAGCATCTGAGCATCCAGCTTGCTTGCTCCACTCCACTGTGCAGCTATGGCACCTTCTACCGCTCCCAAGAGTGCACCCTGAAGAGCCAGCAGCTGGCGGCCGACAGCCTGCCCACCTGGTATGCCAGGGTAAGTCCACCTTGGGGGCGCTCCGAGTTCTTCAGTGCATGGCGGGCTGCTTACCAACCGGGCTAAGCAGGCTCAGGTGGGCATTTCACCCTTGCGCTCAGGTGGGCATCTCACCCTTGCCAGCAAGGTCAACCCAGCGTGTCCTGTGTTTCATGCTATGCAGGGCCCTCAGGTTCCCTGGACTGGCGGCTATCTGGCAGCTGGCAACGCATAAGCAGCCATCGCTGCACACAACAGCCCTGCCTCCCCGCCACAGCCCTGCCACCCCGCCGCAGCCCTGCCTCCCTGCCAAGCTTGAATGAACGTCTTGCCCTGCACCTGCCCTGATCGCTCTGCTCCTGCCCTGATAAATTTGCTCTGCCCATGAACAGTGGAATGCTGTGTTGAAATGCGTATCTCAACGTAACTCCGTCCAGATCTCACAGCTGCTGATTTGGTACATAGCTTGATTGCTGTCAATTGGCCCCCCATGCCGTGCACCGCCTGTGCCCATCGCCCATGCCATGAAGCGTTACAGTGCTGTGAGCTGTTTGGTGACAGAGAAGGGGTAGCGGTAGCGTGGGCAGGTTGGGGGAGCATCCTGCGAGCCATGATACAGAGGGAAGCGCGGGTGGCCGTGCAGCCAGAGGGGCATGCCCCGCTGAAAAGAATGATACAAGTGCTTTGGCTGGGTTGGGAGGCGGGGAGAGACGAGAAGGTTGGGGGCCGAGGGCATGGCGGCGAAACGGCTGCCGCCCGCTCGCAACGTGTGGGCAAATGGGCGACGCGGGGCAGACGCGCAACACGATGGAAGGAACAAGCAGAGACAATGAAGGGATTGCGGGGGATGGGAGCTATCTACCTAGGCATGAGAGTATCAAATCGTGGGGGCGCCCCTGCCGCGCAAAAACATACGCAGCGTGGCGCGGCAGGGGGCCGGGGCGCTGCCGCTACCGGCGCGCGCCAGCAGCCAGCAGCGCGGCAGCGGCACCCACCAGCGCGCCCGCTGCGGCCCAGGCGGCGGGCGGCAGGCTGCTCGCAGCGCTGTCCTCCTTGGGTGCGGAGGGGAAAAACAGGCTGCGCACGTGCTGCACCATACTGCTGCCCGCCGCCTGCTCCTGCTGCTGCTGCTGCTGCTCAGCGGCGGCGGCGGCCGCCGCCGCCGCCAGCGCGCGCTGCTGCGCGGTGGGCACCACCGCCAGCCCGCTCTGTGCCAGGCTGATCTGTAGCGCCAGCTCCTCCAGCTGGTTGCTCAGCTGCTGCTGGCCAGCCACCAGCTTGGCCACCTGGGCTTCCAGCGCCTTGGGGCTGGCGGGCTTGCTGCCCTGCCGCGTGCCGGGCTGGGTCCTCGGGAGTCACCGCCCCGCTGCGCCCGCCCGCGGCGGCATYGCCGTACGCAGAGCCGCCGCCGCGCGGCGGGCCGTGGCCGTTGATGTACAGGGGCGCGGAGCGGTGGCTGTCGCTGCCAGTGATAGAGGGTGGGCCGGCAGGGGCGGGAGCGTCCGCCMTCTGCTGGCTGAGCAGGCCGTTGCGGCCGCCAGAGCCGCCGCCAGAGCCAGAGGTGGGGCGTGCCATGTGCATTGCGCTGCTGGGTGCTGCAGGTGTAGCAGTGGAGGGTGTGAGGGTGAGGTGGGAGTGAGGTGCGCAATAAGTGGATTAGCATGTCCCTTCAGCTGTGCCAGGCAAGCGTCCATCTGAATGCAGCGGCACGCTGGTTCCCCGCCAGCGCACCTGACGACGACAGCTGCAGCGCGCCCGGGGGCAGCTGGAAGCCGGTCTGGCGCTTGAAGGAGCCTGCCGACGGGGAGCAGGGTAAGGCAGGGGGGGTGGGGTGAGCATTCTTATAAGGATGCGAGGGTGCGCACGGGCTGGAAACGACCCGCAGTCCAGCTCAGGTTGCGCCTCCACCTGCAGGCTCGCCAGCTCCAAGGCAGAACGACAAAGCACAGCACCCTTGGCCAGCCCAGGCATGCTGCTCACCGGCCGACCAGTGTGGTGAGGTGCCGCGCGACAGCGAGCCCACCACCGACTCGTCAATCAGCGGCTCGCCGTTGACCGCAAACCGGCGCTTCAGGTCCTCGGTCACCGTCTGGAAGGACTGCGGGGAGAGTAGAGGGAGGGAGAGGGACAGAGAGAGGGACAGGGACAGGGAGGTGAGGGGGAGGTTGAGGGGGAGTGCATGAGCCAGGCGGAAGGTGTGGAATGGCGGCGGCGTAGGTTCGGCGGCGTGGGCAGGTTGGCATGGGGTGTGTGCTGGGAACCCGCGGGGAGCTGGTAGGCATGTGCTGCCCATGCCGGCACCACCCACCCACCCATCCACCCACCCACCTCTGTGAGGTGCCCAATCTGCACCAGCTCGATGTAGGAGTGGGGGATGTAGGTGCCCTCCAGGCCCAGCGCCCGCCCCGCCGCCTCCACCTCGGCGCGGTCCTTGCCCTGGACCTGCAGGTTTGGAGTGAGGAGAGGGGTGGGTTGTTAGGAGAGGGCAGCAGGAGACGGGGTGGGCATGTACGCAAGCGCAGAAGCAGCAGCCGGTTGCGCCGTGCACACCGCCGCCAAATGGTTGCAGCAGGCGCAACGGCATCCAGCTCAGCGCAGGCCGCACCTGCACATACACCGTCTCCATGCCCTCAATGTGGTCAAACTTGACCGTCAGGCTGCAGGGAGAGGGAGGGGGCGAGGGGACGCGGTCAGGTTCAGCAGCATGGCACGTGATGAAATGCCAGGCACTCATAGCAGCACACTCTCCCAAACAGCACAATCCCCCCATCCCGCTCGCCTGTCGTCGCTGTACACCTCGCTGGTGCGGCGCATGATGGACCCGATTTCGTAGCCCAGCGCCATGAGGCCGCCCAGGATGCGCACCGGCACCTCAAAGGTGACTCGGGGCGAGATGATGAAGTGGCCCTGACCAGGGAGGATGGGAGGGGNTGGGTGAGGAGATGAGTTGAGGGGTGGGGAGATGAGTCGGTGTTGGGAGGGAAGGCAGGGGCGAGCCGGTGTGGGCTGTGCATGCACATGCAACGCTACAAAATGGGCCAGGAAGCGGCCATTTCCCGGCCCCCCCGCCTCACCTCCACCACCCACTCCTCAAACATGAGGTTGTAGCGGCCGTCGCGGAAGCGCATGCGCAGCCAGGACTGGCAGGTCTCGGGGTCCTCGCCGGGGGGCACCTGGGAGGGGGCATGGGAGGAGTGGGGTGGGTGAGTGCAGGGCTGGGAGCACGGGAGTGGGGGGCAGGCTGCTGAGCTCGTTTGCCAGGAAACACAGGCTGCACTCCACACAGCTGGCAGTTCTGAAGCGACACAGCCAACAAATGGCCTCCACAGCAGCCCCCTCCTGCTCCTGCCCCTCCTCCTCACCAGGTAGATGTCGTACGTCTCGCTGTCCCGAGGCTTCACCTTGTACCCCGGCTGCGCAGCAGGAGGGCGAGGAGGTGCAGGGGTGCGTGAGCCCGCGTCTTCCAACCGCCATCCGCCCGGATGCCCAAGGGCCAAGCAGATGCCTCTCTGGCGTGACACCGCCACCACTCCCCATGCCAGCTCCGACACATTATCAGGCCTGATGGTGAGTCTGCCATGGTCGCACCTTGAGCACCTTGGCCACCTCCCCCTGGGCCACGGGCTTGGCGCTCTTCAGGATGTAGGTGGGGCTCATGAAGCCCGAAAAGGGGTTGAAGGTGTTGTACACGCGCAGGTGCGCGCCCTGAGTGAGCGGGTGGAGAGGGAGGGGGCGGGCGGCGCGCCGCTTCAAGAGTGCGTGCGGCCTGCCCACTGCGGCGCCTCCCAGCCGCAAGCAAGCAAGGGCCCATTCAACGCGTACTGCCCAGCCGCATGGCATGCGCCACCCTGGCCGCCCCCTGGGGGCTCACCTTGAGGTCGGGCTCGATGAAGGCCTTGTACATTGGGTAGACCGTCTCCGAGATCTGCAGCAGAGGGGGCAGGAAGCACTGGCATGTGTGGGTTGCTCCGCCAGCAGAAGTGCATGGCTGCCAGCCAACTGTGGAGCGCATGGCAGCACCGCACACACGTCCCACCTTGCAAACGCAATGCCCTGCCCACCCACCCTCCCAGCGCCCTGCCCACAGCCCTCCCGCCCACCCGCCCTCCTAACGCCCTGCCCGCAGCCCTGCCCACCTGCTGGATGATCTCCTCCGGCGCCTGGCCCGAGCGGTTGATGTCTCGCAGCACGCGCTTGACCAGGTCAAAGTGCACGCCTCCAGTGATGGAGACACGCAGGTCCAGCTGCACAGGGGAGATGCAGAGGGCAGCAGGAACGGTATGGGTGGGGGCCATGGTGGGGCTGGAGGGGCAGGAGCACTCCAGGAACCGCCAGCGGGCGCTTTGCAGCCAGCGAGCAGGCGTTGGCGGGAGCAGTGCCCCCACTAGCCCCGGCCGCAGTGAACCCCGCAGCTGGAGTGTGCCCTGCAGCTGGCGCACTCCAGGCCGGCTCACCTGGGGCCTCAGGCGCGCATTGAGCGCGTAGATGCCCTCCAGGATCACCACACGGCTCTCGGGCACCTCCACCGTGCGGTAGCCCACGCGCCGGCTCTCCTTGAAGTCATAGATGGGCACCTGGGGGGGCGAGGAGAGGAAGGGGGAGGCGAAGAGTTGGGACGGCGAGGGATTGGGCGCAAAAGTGCTGAAGGCAGGCAGAACTGAGGGTCTCCAACCTCTCGCTGCCCTCTCCCAGCGCATCCCAACTGCTTGCTGGTAGGGGTGAGTGGCTGCAACTGGGTGCCCAAGGCTGCCTGCTGTGCCTCCCCCACCTGTGCGGGCCGCCCCTCCTTCAAGTCCTTGATGTTGGCCAGCAGAGTGTCGTAGTCGGTGATGCGCGGGTCTGACCAATCGGAGTGTGGGGGAGGGTAGGCAACGGTTTGAGGCAAGCTCGGCGCGGGCGGTTGCACGGTCCAGCCGGCAGGCGGGTGGAGCCGCAGTGTGTGGCTGTGCATGCATGGCTGCATGTTGGGATGCTCGCGTGCCCGCAACGTCACTACCACCGCTGCAAGCGCCCTGCAGCGCCTGCCATCTCTTCTGCAAAACGCCAGGCAGCCCCAGCAGGCGCTGCTGCCACCGAACGCACCATCAAAGTTGCCATCGATGACCTTGGAGCCATCGTTGTAGTTGTCCATGGACAGCAGCGCGCAGCCAGGGATGAACGACTTGATCTTGGCGGAAAAGGCCGTCTTGCCGGAGCCGCTGGGGCCCGCCAGGCCCACCTGGGGAGGCAGGGGGCGGGAGAAG
>JADXDR010000050.1:50264-92327 GCA_025026875.1 Chlorella ohadii | reverse complement strand
ACTTCCCCGGCCGCCTGCACAAGGCGTTCCTCATCGGGGCGCCCTCCTGGTGGAGCGTCGTGTGGCGCCTGGTCAGCCCCCTCATCCACCCGCAGACGCGCGAGCTGCTGGCCGTGTACAGCGCCAAGGCAAGCGGCNGGTGGGAACTCGTTGTGGCTGCGTATGGTCATGCCCTGTCGGATTTCCTCTTGCTGCAAGGTTGTCCAGACGCGTGCTGTCGATCCTGGCTGCCAATTGCGCAGCGCCCAACCCCACCCAACCCGCCCTGCCCCCGCCGCACAGGACAAGGCCGCTGCCCGCGAGGCGCTGCTGGAGTGGATTGACGAGGACGTGCTGCCCACAGAGTATGGCGGCACCAGCACGGCCGGCATCTACGACAACGAGCTGGAGCAGCGCTTCTGGGCACACGTGGCCAGCAGGAACGAGGCCAGCGCCAGCGGTGGTGCCAGTGGCAAAGAGGGCGTGGAAGGCAGCGAGAGCTTGGCGGCGGTGGACCGGCCAGGCACTCCGCCGGCAGGGGACACGGCTCGGTAGACTGTCGCGTTGGCTGAGCCTCATTTGAGCGTGTGCTGTGCTGTACTTACTGGTAGACTGCTACGCAATGCCGCAATACATTTTAAGAGCTTGAAAGAGAGCAGGCAGGGAGAGGCAAACGGATTTCAGCAAGGCATGGCAGGCAGGGGAAGAAGTTGGCAAGTGAGAGCAATTGATACAATACTGCAATCATCTAAGCTAACCGGTAGTCAAGGGCTCACAAGGTCGCCTCACACGATATGGTAGGGCTGTTGGCAGGTTTGCGAACTCTAGTGTTTCGTTCTGCCAGCCGTGGGCGGTGAGTGCCCCCCCGCCACGGCGGCCGGCTTGTGCATGCTGTGCTTGGCACTGCCGCCACTGGGCCCGGCCACCAGCTGCTTGTACATGGACAGGCGTGCAGCGCTGGCGGACGACTTGCGCACAGCGGCTGCCCGGCCTGCATTGGTGGCCGCGGCTGGGTGGCTCCAGGACGCAGCCGACCGCTGCACAGCCTCCTCATCCTCCTCACCACCGTGCTTGGCGGCGCTGCTGCCCAGCCCGCCTGCCCCCGCCGCCTTGCCAGCACCATCGCCGGGCAGGGAAGCCATCCTACTGCCACGCGGCTTGGCGGCGGCCAAGCCGCGGCCGCTGGGCAGCCGTGCAAGGGAGGCACGCCCGCTGGTGGCGCCAGCCGCAACGCTGCCTTTGCGGCTCACTGGCGGGCTCAGGCTGGCGGCGCTGTTCTTCCGGCTGGTGGAGGGTGAGGCAGCCCCCGAGCCGGCCGTCAGGCTGGGCAGGCTGCTGGCGGGCAGGCTGCTGTAGGCGCTGGTGAAGCTCAGGGATTCGGAGGCCTCTGGGCCGTGCACAGCTCGAATCAGGTCCTGCGGCAGACAGGCCAGGCACGAGATGATTCCTGTGGGCCAGCTGGAGAGCAGCAGGCACCGCATGGCACTKGTACATGCCATGCAAGACTGTCCAGACCAGCTCGCTGCTAGTGCAGTCCAACTTAACATCCCCACGCTCCGCACCTCCACGTTGCCGCTGGGTCCCGCAGGCTCCAGTTCAGCGGGTGCAGCAAAGCGCACGCCCTTGGTGCTGAGGGAGCGCAGCGGCGGGCCAGCGGCAGCCTCGTGGCTGCTGGTGAGTGAGGCGCCACCCGCTGTGGCTGCCGCGCCGGCTGTGGCGCCAGGCGCAGCGCTTGGGGGGTGGGGCACCTGGCGGTTGGACAGGGAGCGAGACAGCGAGGGGCTGCGCAGGTAGATGGAGGAAGCGGCCGCTGGTGCAGCTGCGGAAGGTGCGCTGCCGCTGGTCAGCTTGCTGGATGGCACCCGCCGCACCAGCCCTTGCGCGCTGGGGCTGCCACCGGCAGGGCTGCCCCTGCTGCGTGGGCTGCCCAGCTGGCCGTACCCGCTGCTGTGCACGTGGCTGAAGTCCCGGCTGCTGCTGCTGGTGGCATACGCCCGGATCTGCACAGGCGGGGGTGACAGCCGCGCCTTCTGCTTGCCGGACGGGGGAGACGCCACAGCAGGCGCAGCAGGAGTGCTGGTGGGCTCCTTTGGTTGGGGCACGGCGGTGGCTGCATTGGGAGGCGGGGTCGTACCGCCACCAGTGGCGGCAGGCGCAGCGGCTGGCTTCCTGCCCAGCAGCTTGTTGAGCAGGGAGGAGGCCGACTTGGCAATGCCAGAGCCGTAGGAGCTGCCACCTGGCGACTGCTTGCTCTTGGCCTTGGCTGAGCTGGCTGCTGGGCCATGCGCTTTGTTGGCTGTGGGCGAGGCGATGGCGGCGGGGGCGCGTGGCGCCGCAACCTGCTCAATGTCGGGCTCACTGGGACAGTTCGGGCCGTCATGGATGGCCACATCGTCAGCTGGCTCACCCTGCTGCACGGCCTGCTGCGCCTGCTGAGGAGCTGCTGCTGCCGCCGGGCTGCCGCTGGTACCTCCCGCACCACTGTACACAGCTGGGATAAAGCCATCTGTGGATGCCTGGCCTGCCGCACCCCCTGCCTCCTCGGCCGCCTGCTGCTGCTTCTTGGTGTCTGCCTCCACCGGAACAGCGGCGCTGGATGGCTGGATGGCCGGCTCCGACTCGCTGCTGCGCTGCTCTGGAATGGGGTCCAGCCCAGCAGGAGGTGCCTCCTCTACATCCTGCCCTGCAACTGACAGCTGGGGACCACCAGCTGGCAGGCCGCCCTCAGCGAGGTCCTGGAGCGCCGGCGAGGAGATGGCTTTGCGCAGAGAGGGCAGCCGTGCCGTGGCTGAGAACTGCGGCGGCATGCCTGACGACTCCTGCCCCGCGTGTTGCTGCATGGACCCTGCCAGGGGCGGCAGGGACGCAGCGTCCAGGCTCTTGCTGCTGCTGCTGGCGCTGCCGCTGGGGCTGCCGGCTGACCGGCTGCCGCTGCCCTTGCGGGCTGGCGCAATGCCTCGTGGGGAGTGGTGGGAGGTGCGCTCGGGAGGCGCAGGCGCGGGAGCCATGCTCTTGTACAGCTCCTGGGGGTGATGAAAGAGCAGAGAGCTGGGAGAGTGAGAGTGAATGCTATCCATATAGCACACAGGGGTACCTCCCAAAGGCAGCAGCATGGCCCAACCGACTGCCCAACTCCTGCAGCCCAGGTGTCTCACCAGGAACCCGCTCGGCGGCTCAGCAGGAGCCGGCACTGCAGCAGGCTGTGGCACGCCCATGGAGGAGCTGAGCGCCCGCAGCGCGGCAACACTGCGGGTGAATGAGTGGCCGCTGGCCTCTGCAGCCAGGTGGGCAGGGCAATCGGGGCGACTTTGCTAAACGAGGTCTGGGCAGACCCAGAGGTGATCAGGAGAGCAGCAGACAGAGACTGCCCCTTTTGTCCACCAGCACACCCCACTGCAAAGCCAACCCTTGCTCACCTATGCTAACGCTGGTGCTGGTGGCACTCACAAAACTACCAGCGCTGAAGAAGCTGCCGTCAGCAGTGGCAGTGGCCCCAGTCAGGCCATGTCCAGATGTGGCACGTGCTGGCTGGACTGCCGCATGCTGCTGCTGCGACTGCTGACTGTCGCTGGCTGCCTCCACGCTGCTGCTACCTGCCAGGTGGCCCTCTGCGGCAGTGGCTGCTGCGGTGGGGACAGGAGTGCACGCCCGAGCAGCAGCAAGTGAAGGGGAGCGGGGCGGGTGCAGGGCCGCAGCTGCCGCCATGCTCGTGGCCACGGCACCTGAAAGCCGTGCAGCAGAGGGCGTGCCCGGCCGGCCTCCGAGCGGTGCGCCTGGCGCCAGCCGGGAGCTAGAAGTGGTGGGCCTGGCGGCAACAGCAGGGCCATCCACAGCAGCAGCAGCAGCAGCGGCGGCGGCCAGGGAGGAGTGGGTTGCACTGGCGGCAGGGGACAGCATGCCCACAAAGCCAGCTGGCCCCGCGCTGGGCGCATGCAGCAGTGCGCCAAAGTCGCGGCAGCTCTTGGCGCCGTGCAGCGAGGCGCGGTGCAGCTCCCCAAAGGGCGAGGGCCCCTCCCCCGCCAGCTCGTGCAGCGGCAGGYGSAGGGGGGAGGCGGKGGGGGKGGAGGGGCGCCGCGAGTGCTGCAGAATCCAGGGGTGCCGTAGCAGCTCGGCCATCGACGGCCGCTTGCGTGCGCYCTGCGAGGGGAAGGGTGGGTGAGGGAGGCAAGTGTTAGTCCCAGACTTGTGCCGGTTCATCGTAGTGTAGTTAATAGGTCTGCAGCCAGCAGCCAGCAGCACCAAGGCCGCACCTTGGCCAGCGCGGCGGTGATGAACTGCTTGGCGCCCTCGCTCATCCAGGAGGGCAGCGCCGGCTCGCGCTTGGCGATCCAGTTGTACGTCTCCTCCCGCGTCTCCCGCTCAAACGGCGGCCGCCCCACCTGCACATGGATGACGCACAGGAGTGAATGCAGCGCTGGGTGCCTGGTGCGGCCCCACTAGCAGCTTCAGCTGGTAGCATGACAAGCAGGTGGCAGTGGGAGCTCCAGCTGCAGCATGCATGCACCCCATTCAAATTGCTGTCAGAGCCCCACGCACCAGCAGCTCGTAGGCCAGGATGCCGACCGCCCACACGTCCACGGCATCAGTGTACCCCAGCTCCACCTTCTCCTGCGGCAGTCGTGGGCGAGGGGTTCGAATTGCAGGGCAGGATTTGGAAGGCGGCGAGCAGAGTGGCCGCCAAGAGTTCTGCGGCATGCAAGCTGACTGCGCGCAGAGTCTAGCGCTGCTGTTGGACGTTTCACCTGCACCAGCCAGCTGCCCTGCTGCACTGCTGCCTCACACATGCCACTATTTCCCGCCTGCCCACCTTGTTCTCCTCCGGCCGGCTCTTTTCTGGGCACAACAAAACCTCGGGCGACATGTAGTCCAGCGTGCCGGCCCTCGTCACCGGCCGCTCCTCCCCCCAGTTGATGCTCAGCCCAAAGTCGGCCACCTGCAGGGGTAGAGGGTGCAGTCCATGCAGTGTTGTTGCTTTCTGATGTGCAGCTCAAACGCACCAGGAACTGCGTGGGCATAAACAGCTTGCCTGTTGGTCCACACACACAGCTCTCTGCCCACCTCCAGCCTCACCAACCGCCACTTCTCAACTCCCACCTCCCCTGCCCACCTTGACGGAGCGGTCGGCGGTGAGCAGGATGTTCTCGGGCTTAATGTCTCGGTGCACCACGGAGCGAGCGTGCATGTAGGCCAGCGCCGACATGAAGGGCGGCAGCAGGTCGCCCGCCACCACGCGCTCGCGGTGCTGCCCGCCCGCCCGCTTCAGGTCCTCGTACAGGTCGCCGCCTGGGAGTGGGGTGGTGGCAGGGTGGGGTGATGTGAGTGGGAGGGTGGCTTGGCAGAAAACAGTAAGGTAGAGCACAACTGAGGCATGTGACGGTTGCAAACCTTCCAGCACATGTGAATAGCCTGCGGATCGCAGGCCTGACATGCACGCTACCCCAACTGCCCTTTCAGCTCCTTGCACAGACTGCCACCCACCTGCCGCAAACTCGGTCACCATGAACACGTAGTTGTCGTCCTCAAAGGCAGCATACAGCTGGATGATGTGCGGGTGGCGCAGCTGCGAGTGCAGCCGGATCTCTGCGCAGCCAAGGCAGGTGCCAAACAACTCAACCGCCTTGCTGCTGCAGTGTCAGCAGCATACCAAGTTCCCATCCATCATCCCCCCAGAGGGCAACCCAGCATCTGCCCCCCTCCAGCTCGCTCACCGCGCTCCACCTGGTACCAGTTGAGGTCGGACAGCCGCCGCTTGCTGTACGACTTGAGCGCCACCACCGTGCTGCTGACCTTGTCGGTGGCCTGGTACAGCGTGGACGCCTTGCCCTTGTACAGCTGCTTGTTGAGCGCAAAGTCCGACAGACACCTGAGGGGCAGTGCAAGCGGGCCGGGCAAAGGGGTGAGGCAGGGCATGCTACCAGTGCACGCCAAGCTGCTCAGCGCAGCGGCGCCCGCAGCTCCCTGCGCTGGCCACCCGCCAGCCGCACCAGTGGCCGTTGCTGCGCTCCATGGCCCGCGGGCAGTCGGGCGACACCCAGACTGTGTGCTCGCCATACTTGTCGCGGTGCAGCAGGGGTGGGTGGTCTGGCAGGAGGGGCCGTCCCACGGTGGGCCCAGGAACCATGGCGCCGCCGCCGCGCCGTCACCACCGCCCAAGCCGGCTGCTCCGGCCGCCGCTGCTCCCGCGCTGCGGATGACACGCCTTGGCCGCGCCCCACGGCTCCCCTGGCGCGCCGGCCCGCCGGGGTGCGCCGCCCACCAGAAACGAGATGCCCAACAAGCTGACGGGTGGCGACAAGGAACAGGAGCTTGTGCCCGAACAACCCAGGTCTCAATTGGGTAGCGCGAAAGCACAGCGGACTGGCGGTTGGAGCAGGAAGCCTTCCTGATGGGCTCGCCGCCTGCCGCCGGCGGCATGGGCGGATGGGCACGGATCGCCTGTGTGTGGCCGTAGCGCGACCACTATGCACCTGAATGCTCCATAGCACCCACATTGAGCATGTAATTGCATTGCCAAAACTGTTGCAGTTAATCCGCAACTGACGATTAGCACTCCGCGCTGCCGCCGCCGCCGCTGCCGCCTGCCGCCTGCTGATGCCAGTGAGCACTGGCGCGTGGTGCATTTCTCGCAACCGCGCAATTGTCCAATCCCACACGCCCTCCACATTCATTGCTGCAGCGCGTGGCTGGCTGGGGCGCCTTCCTGTGCGCTCGCGGCCGCCGACCCACCGCTCTCCCCGCTCATGTCGGCGCCCTGCAGCATGTGGTCGCTCCGGGCCGCGGGTGGAGTGCGCCTGGCGGTAGCGGGCCGCGCAGCGCTGCGCTCGGGGCTGCCCAACCTGCGGGGCCGCCTGGCCGTGCGGGCCTGCGCCTCCCACGCCCCTGGCAGCTCTGACAACGGCTCGGGGCAGCATTTCACGGTCACCACTCCCCTGTACTATGTGAACGCCGGTGAGCGGCGGCAGGCGGCGGGCGGTGGGGCTCGTCCCTCCTGCTGCTATTGCTTTCGAGTGTGCCACCGGCCCCAGCCTGATCCCCCACCTGCATCTTTCTCAACTGCAGCGCCGCACATGGGCAGCGCATACCCCACCATCGCCGCGGACGCCATTGCGCGCTTCCAGCGGCTGCGCGGCCACCGCGTGGCGTTTGTTACCGGCACCGACGAGCACGGCGAGAAGATTGCGCTGGCGGCCGCCAAGCGGGGCATGGCGCCCAAGGAACACTGCGATGACGTGGTGGCGTCGTACAAGCAGCTGTGGAAGGATGTGAGCTGACGGCGGTGGGGGCGAGCCGCTTGGGTGGATGCTGATGGTTGTGGCGTCAGCGGCGGCAGCAGTGGGCAGCAGTGGGCAACAGTGCAGTTGCATTGTTGCTGGTTTGCCGACTGGCGTGCTGCAGCCCATGATTTTTTTGTCTGGCTTGCCGCATGGTTACAAGCACCCACACGTTGTGCTTGATCCTGTCCTGCCTGCAGCTGGAGATTGGGTACGACTCGTTCATCCGCACCACCGATGCCAAGCACGAGGCGCTGGTGTGCCAGGTGTGCGACCGACCATGCTGCTGGGCCTGCTTCGCATTCTGCTGATGCCGCTCGTCTGCACTGCTGCAGCTCAAGCTGTTGCATTACCATCAGGTCGCCTGCCAACGGTGCTAGGATGTTCCCAGCGGGCACAGCAGGCACAGCTGGCTTGGCTCCGCTGCCGCCTTCATCACACAGTTCCAGGACACCACCCTGCCTCCTGCCTGCCCCTCCTCCCTGCGCCTCTCAGGTGCTGGAGCGGGTGTGGGAGCGGGGCGACATCTACAAGGCCAACTACGAGGGCTGGTACTGCGTGGACTGCGAGGAGTACAAGGATGAGGGAGACATGGACGCAGGTGCGGAGAGTTGAGGCTGGATTAGTTTGCCTGCACGGCTCGAATCGCAGTGAACAGCACAGGAATGCAGGACCATAGGTCAGAGTGCTTGTCAGGATGGTGTTGCAGCCTGACCTGGCAGTGGGGGGCAGTTCCCAGTGCACAGCGACATGCCGGCACACCCACCCTGCCTGGCTGTGCCACTCCTCGCCCCGCAGACAAGAACTGCCCGGTGCACCGGCGGCCGTGCGTGAACCGCAAGGAGGAGAACTACTTCTTCGCGCTGTCCAAGTACCAGGCGCAGCTGGAGGAGCTGTGCAGCAACCCGGGTGGGTGGGCGGGTGGGTGCGCATGCGCANGNGNNGGNNCCTGGACTACCTGCGCTGCTGTTGAGCTGCTTCAGCGGGAGGATGCACGCAGCTATTTTGAGGTCGCTGGGTTGGTGTAGCTGGGATGGTCCCTGTTGTGTCTCCAACCCACCACCCTCCTGCCGGTCCTCCATCTGCCTGCAGACTTTGTGCAGCCCGAGTCGCGGCGCAACGAGGTGCTGGGCTGGGTCAAGGCGGGGGTGCGCGACTTCTCCATCTCACGAGCAGCAGTGGAGTGGGGTGAGATCGCCGCTGCATGCTTGCTGCTGCTGCTGCTGCTGCTGCTGCNGCTNNGCNGNGNTGGCGGTGACGGCAATGTTCTTTCTCCATCCACAACAAGTGCTGACGGCTGGATAGCAGGTGTGGGCCAGGAGCTGCTGGCGGCGCCGCATTGCTTACCGCAATGCCCTTCACTCCCCTGACCTGCAGGCATCCCCATTCCTCGGGACCCCAAGCAGACTGTGTACGTCTGGTTTGACGCGCTCAATGGCTACCTGTCAGGTGAGACGCTGTGCTGTGCTGTGCTGTGCTGTGCTGTGCTGTGCTGTGGTGGAATCATGCTGCTGCAATAATAGCGGGCATTCCAGCGTGGCGGTTGTGCACATGCGAGCTTCTCCCCCACCCTTCTTACCTCTCTACATACCAACCCTAGCACCGCCACCCACCATCACCGCCCCGCTTGCCCCCCACACAGGCCTGTTGTCCAAGGGCGCGGGCGGCAGCCCCGAGGCGCTGGCCTCCGCCGGCTGGCCCGCCTCGCTGCACATCATTGGCAAGGACATCCTGCGCTTCCACGCTGTGTACTGGCCCGCCATGCTGATGAGCGCGGGACTGCCGGTACCGCGCCGCGTGTACGGCCACGGATTCCTCACCAAGGACGGCCTGAAGATGGGCAAGAGCCTGGGCAACGTGCTGGAGCCCACGGCGCTGGTGGGTGCATACGGCGCCGACGCTGTGCGCTACTACTTCCTGCGCGAAATCGTGTTTGGACAGGCAAGTGTGTGGGGAGTGGAGGGCGAGGGGGGAAGGCAGGGAGTGCGGGGTTGGGTGGTCAGGTTGAAGAGTTGCAGTCCTTGGAGGGCGTTTGTGTGCGTGCTTGTACTGCCTGAGTTGCAGGGCTCAGGGCCCAGTGCAGCCCTCGCCCCACTGCCTGCTGCACCCTTGCCAACCTCCCACTCACGCCCTCCCGACCCACCCTCCCMCTCGCTCCCCCTCCCGCCCCTCATCGCAGGACGGCGACKTCAGCGAGGAGCGCTTCCGCAACATTGTGAACGCCAACCTGGCCAACGATGTGGGCAACCTGCTCAACCGCACGCTCAACCTGCTGAAGAAGAACTGCGGTGGCGCGCTGCCCATCGATGCGGCAGCAGTGCCCGCCGACCACCCGCTGCGTGCACTGGCGGCGGAAAAGGTGCCGGCTGTGGCCGCCGCGTACGAGCGCCTGCGCTTTGACCAGGCGTGTGCCGAGGCGCTGGCCATCAGCGGGCGGGGCAACCAGCTGCTGGAGGAGACGGCGCCCTGGACCGCCTTCAAGAAGGGCAGCGAGGAAGACAAGGTGGCAGCGGCAGCAGTGCTGGTGGCGGTGCTTGAGGCAGTTCGCGTGGTGGCGGTGCTGCTGTCGCCCGTCACCCCCGGCCTGTCCTCCCGCATTTACCAGCAGCTAGGCTTCACGCAGCAGCAGTTTGAGGCGCTGACCTGGGCGGATGCAGAGTGGGGCGCGCTGCAGGCGGGGCATGCCATGCCGCAGCCGCAGCCGGTCATGCAGCGGCTAGAGGGCGACTTTGTGACGGAGCCTGCCCCCGCAGCAGCAGCAGCGCCGGCAGCGGTGGCAGCCAAGGCGTGATTGCCTTGGCTCGGCCGCCACTTTCTTGCTCGTTGTCTGCTTTCCGCTCCTCTTTGGCTGTGTATTCTTTCTGCTGCTGCCCAGCACTGTATTACATGTTCATTTGCAATTGTTAGGCTGGCTGAAACGGTGCAAAGGCCCCACAATATGCAGGTGGAGGGATCAGAATTGGCAGCAAAATGGGAGGAACATTGGCACGTGGGCGGCACTTGGCACCGCAGGATGGGACCTTGTTCAACAGCAGGCTTGGAGTCCATCATGGTCCGTCTAATTTCAGCCGGAATGGCTGTGCAACATGGGTCGCTCAACTAGCGGCCACCTGAGAGATGGCAGCTGGGGCCAGTGACCAGCTGAAGGAGGCCCCCATATTAGTTGGACCGCATCAGGCCGCCGCCTGCCCCTCCTCCAGAATCTTGAAGGTCATGCCCGCCTTGCGCAGCCGCTCCACCAGCAGCATGCCCATGGCTGCAGGCAGCCACAGTGCAGAGGTGGACAGCGGGTCAGCTGTTTGCGGCAGGTGGAGTCACGTGCATGCCGGCGCTCGGCAGCTGTGCAGAGGCAAGCACGACCAGTCTACTTTGTGTCCTGCATGCCGCAGCACAAATCAAAATGCACAAATCCAAGCCCCGCACTGCCATCCAAGCAAGGCCACGCAGGCCCAGCTGCCAGCCCACTCACCGGAGGCGGGGGTCAGCACGCCGCCCTTCTGTACCTCTGGGCTGGCATCCAGCTCCTTCTGCTGCAGCGCCAGGCACAACGCCGCCTCCAGCAGCATGCGAGAGGTCCCCCAATAGCCGCCGTCCCGGTGCGGGTCGCCAACCTCAGCCTGCAGCGGGTAAGCGAGTGCAAATTTGTTGCTCAGCCAATCGTGCAAACATCATTGTGGGCCGCCCACTACAACTTGCCGCCACACAGCCAAGTTGACAGTCCCAAGCAGGCGAGCAAAACCAGGCATGGCTGTGCAGCGGGCGCTTGCCTGCACAAGCAGCGGCGCGGCGCCGCCCTCCTCCTTGCTCCACGCCAGCACGCGGTTTTTGAAAAATCCGTTGAGCATGATGTCGCGGCTGGGGCCCTGCAGTGGCAGGGTTCAAATATGGGGTAGAAGTTTTTCAATCAGGCGTGGACTGGTCTGGCAGGGCGGCTTGCCTGCAACACCCTCCCCTGCCTCACATGCCCTCCTTGCCACCCATCTCCCTCTTAGCGCCCTCCTGCCGCTCACCTCGCCCTGTGCCGGCAGCACCTTCTTGAGCAGGGGGTGCAGCCAGGTCTGGCTCATGGCCGCCACCACCGCCAGCGTGCCTGCACGGTGGGTGCCGGGGGCGCAGGCGTCATGCGGGGGCACATAGCAGGCTGTGATGCTGGCCAGTAAAACTAGTTTTGTGTCAAGCCGCCTGCTGTACACTGCTGTGCTTGCCATGAATGCCATGATCAATGCGTTCACTTCCTCAATGCAGCCCCCGGGCTCACCCAGCTGGATGGACTTGGCAGCCATCCACGACTTGGCGGCCACGCTCTCCTGCAGGGCAGGCGCAGTCGGACAGGCGGGGCAGAGCTCCTTGGCCCTCGTGATCAGAGCATGCCAAGCAGCCACCACGCATGCTCAATATTGTTTCCTCAAACCGTCAACTGGTAGGCATGCCAGCTGGGCCGGCCGGCAAGCGCTCACCTGGTAGCGGAAGTCGTTGCCTGCCCAGCCCAGCAGATAATTGGAGCGGTGCACCACGCGGTTGTTGCACGCCTGGGCGCGGCAGATGAGCGCGAGTGCGGGGTAGGTCGGAGAGCAGGACAGGCACGGAGGCAGGTCGCTGCCATCGACCAGCCACCACTGTTGCACAGCCGCCACACCTACAGCGGGCATGCTGCAAGATCGCAGCAAGCTTCGGCTGACTGTATCCACCCCGTCCCCTCACCTGCATCACAAAGGGCCCCAGGTACTTGCCCAGCTCCTGGCTCCACTGCACGCCCCAGAACTCGCCGTCCGCGCCCCTGGCCTCCGGGGGGCACAGGCTGTACACGGAGCCGGCATCCTCTGCAGGTGGGTGTAGTGGTGGCGTGGGGCAAGAACTGTGGGCTCCCAAAGCATGATGGCCATGCAGATCCTGAGCAGTGCTACGTTGTGGTGCTCGCGTCCTGCACTCTGAACAGCCCAGCAATCAATCAAGAAATCAAAGCAGGCCAGAAAGTGCAAGTTCTCACCCCGCAGCTCAGGGCGTTGCTTCATTTCCGCGAAAGCATTCATGCCGCTGCAGGGGTGGTGGGACGGAAAGCCTGCTGAGTGCCATGCTGAGTACAGACTAACCTCTCTTGCCTAGCCTGCTCCGCGAGTGGCTCAGCCCCTGCCTTGCACAACAGCAAGCCGCCTGTGCCCTGCCCAGGCACCAAACACGCCAACCCACCCACACCCCCCTGCCCAGAGCCCCGCCCATCTCCCTTACACCACATGCCAGCCAGAGCCCGCCCACCTGGCGATGGTGCCCCCCGACACGCCGCCCTTGCTGCCCAGGACCACGTTGAGCACGCGGGCCGCCTGCTTGCCGTACCGCTTCTTCAGGTGGTCGATCACCTGCACGGCACAGGCACAGGGCAGTCGGAGCTGTGTTGAGCCAGCAGCAGGAATGCCTGCACTCATTTGTGGTGAGAGGTGGAGCAACCGGGAAGGTTGTCCTTGCAAGCTGCACACAGCAGGCCTTGCGCCGTGCCCCGACAAGTACGCCCTGTTCTCCGGCACCCTCCTGGCTCCCCTACCCGACCACTCCACCATTCAACCAGCCCCCTCACCAGCAGCGCGCCCAGGTCAAAGGGCGTGGAGTCGAAGCCGCAGCAGGGCACGATGCGCAGGCCCTTCTGGGCGGCCTCCTCGTGGTGCTCCGCAATCACCTGCTTCACCCAGGGCGTCTCGCCTGGGCGGCAAGTGGGCGGGGCAGGGGGGCATGTGTAGGTTTTGAGCCGAGTGGGCGAGCCCAACTGTGTGCTGCCGCTGCTACAGTCATGTGCTGGCTGCTTGAAACCACCACAGTCAACCCATTTCAGCTGCCCACCCATTCCACCCTATCCCCGCTCTGCCCCACCCAGCCAGCAATACCTGTGATGTCGACGTAGTGGCAGCCCGAGCGCACGGCGGCGGCCACCACGGGGGAGCCGATGAGGGCAAAGGGGCCGGCGGTGGACAGCAGCACGCGCGCCTGCGCCGCCATGCCGTCCATGCTGGCCTGCACAGGAGGCGGGACAGACGCGGGTGACTAGCCCAGGCGACACCAAGCTGAGGTCGTGCAGTACAGCCCTGCACACAGCGGCGTACTGGAGGCCACAGCGCAAGTGCTGCTGCTTGCTGCGCTGTGCACCCCACCCTCCATACCGCCCAAGCTGCAGCCAGTCTCGCCTGGTCGCGCAGGTCTGCCACCAGGATGGGCACCTCCTTCACCTCCCCGCCGTACTGCTCGCTCAGCTCCAGCCGCAGCTTCTCCAGGCGCTCCTTGCTGCAGGCCATGCATTCGGGGGGCAGGGGCAAGGGGAGCGGTGGGCGAGGCAACTTGGCGACTGCTCGGTGGCCAGACCCGCGACGCAGGCACCAGAAAGCCGGGCAACTGATAAGTCCCATTCATGATGTCCATAGCGGGCTCCCCATCCCTCCGAGTTGACAGAACAGCTCGCGTCTCCAGAGTGCCGCACACAACCGGCGGCGGCCCAAGCACAGCAGCGCAAGCGCAGCTCACCTGCGCCCCGCCAGAGCCCACTTCACTCCGCTCTTGTAGTCACGTGCCAGGTGCTCCGCCACCAGCCGGCCAGTGAAGCCGGTGGCGCCTGCGCAGCAGCGGGAGTGCTGGCCCGTCAGCAGGTGCTGGCCGCCGGGCAGGCGGCGGCGGCGGCAGGCGGCGAGGGGCAGGCGGCCACCGTTCTCGGCCGGACGATCGCTGCATGGATGGCATGGCCTCGCACCCCAAATCACAACATCGAAGGCTCGGTTTGCGGCCATCGCGCGGCGAAAAAGTAAAGAGAAGAGCAGTGGCCGGGTTCTGCCGAAGGGTGCTGCAAGTAGGAGGCCGAGGCGCGATCTGGTGAATCGTGCAGAAAGACAAACGCGCTTGCAGCGGCCAGGGCCGCTTGCATGTGGTGCACCTGCGCCGCTGGCGGCGCTGAGGGGCGGTAGCTAACCATGCCAGCGCGGGGTAGTGTTGTCGTTTACATGCAGGGCATAACCATGTCCATATTGATGTCAACACTTGCAGTCATTGCCACCTATTCCCAGCTGCATAAGACATGTCTTATCTACCGCTCGCTGCCGCTGCCGTTGCCGTTGCCATTGCCGCTGCCGCTGCCGCTCACACCCAGTGCACGTGCGTTCAGGCTGGCCAGCAGCTCTACCTGCACAAGGCGTGTGGGGGGCCGTGGGACCCCGGCTCTCATCACTGCTCAGCAACAGTGCCGCATGGCAAGTCGTGCTGTACACCAGCACACATACTCTGCCTCCTGGCACGCCCAGTTACGGCAACGTCACGCTAAAGCTGTCCCAGTCCAGGGCCTGCTCTGCTTGACGCCACACACCCACTCACCGCCGGCTCCACCTTCTGCTGCTTGGTGCGCCGGTCGTACGTGCCGCGCTGCATCTCAATCGAGTGCCCCATGTACAGCGCCAGCGCCTGCGCACATGGGTGTAGAAGGTTTGACAGTGTAAAAGCGGCACCTCTGGGCGAGTGCAGCGGTGGCACGGCGCATGGCGATGCAGATGAACCACAGAAGGGCATCGACACAAACTAGGCATGCACATGCCAGCCGGCAGCTGCGCGTTGTCAGCATGCCCACGCACCTCCAGCTCTCGCTCGCTGGCGCCGCTGCCGCGCAGGTATGTCACCACGCTGTCCCGCACCTGTGGGCCGAATGTGCAGGGGGAAGGCAGTAGAGTGCCGAGGGGCGGACGATCCCATTTGTGTGCCGGTGTGCCAGCTGTGTCAGCAGGCAGTTATGTGGCATGCCACCATTTCACAGGCAACAGCCAGCAGCCACGCACCAGGTGCGGGTTGCACTTCTTGCCCATCAGCCGGTAGCAGGTCGTCCAAAACAGCTGCAGTGGAATGAAGAGGGGGGGCAGCAGAAGCTCGCATCCCAGGCAGGGCGGCAGCCCAACACGGCGCCAGCAAAGGAGCTGGGGCAACTAGGTGCAGGCAGTTCATTAGCTGCCAACGACTTTGCGCCCCCACAGGCCCACCTTGTACAGGCTCTTGTCGGTTAGCGGCTCGCCATTCTGCCTGCAGCATGGCAGGGTCAACGCATTGGCAAGGTTGAACTCTCAGCCCCAGGCTTGCATGCCAGCGTTCAGCACGTCTGGCCACTCACCCCTCCAGCTGCACACACAGACATCCCCAAGTGTGTACACAGATCCCTGCCGCTCTCCCCCAATCCCGCTCACTGCGTGAACAGCAGGTTGTGGCGGGGCTGCAGTGCCGCCCTCCACTTGTCCATGAACGCCTCCAGCTCCGGGTAGATGTGGGGGCTCAGCGTGAGCGGCGGCCGCTCGCCGTACGCGCGCCCGGTCTGTGGGAGGAGCAGGGTGGCAGCGCGTGGGCAGCACTGGTTTAATTAAGCAGGGGTGCTGTCTATCAGAAGCTTACTTACTGCCCGAAACCAGCAGCAACTCACTGCTTCAAACTCCAATTCACCAGCTGCCGCACCTTGTAATCTTGGGGGCCGTGCCGAATGACCCAGCGCCCCTCGCGGTCCTTGACCAGCGTGCGCCCCACCTCCAGCTCGCGCAGCGTGCGCTGCAGGGCAGGTGAGTGGGAGAAGAATACAACTCAGGAGGCGCAGACAGAAGTGGCGAGTCACTCTGCTACACAGCGCAAAGCAACGCAATCGGGCAAGTGTGTAGCCGTGCGACAAGGATGCCTCCAGCAGCACCACCACTATCTAACCAAACATCAGCACCACCCGCCCACCTGGCGGTCGGGCACGCATGAGAAGATGGCAAAGATGAGGTAGCGCTGCAGCGAGTAGGCCACCGCCGCGTCGCTGCGCTTCTTGCCGTTGTGGCCCAGGGCGCCGCACTCGCGCCGCAGCTCGCCGCAGAGCCGCAGGAACTCGGGCCAGGACAGCCACTTGGCCTCCTCGTCTGTGGGGAGGGGAGGCGAGGTGCAGTTTGGCATGCACATGTATAGCCAGCCGGGTTGGCTGATGGGTTGCGGTGAATGCGCGTCTCCTTGTCCAGAGCACATGGCCCACAGGCATGCCTTGTGCACTGCTACCGGCCATCCAGCACAGAGCTGCAGTGCCACCCACCCGCCACGCGCGGCGCAACCTTCTCCTGCCGCTTGTTGGCGTTGCTCATGGCCCGCAACTCCTTGATCACCTCCAGGTCGGAGTAGGCGCGCTCGCCACGACCCGGGTTGGCCTGTGTGGGTGAAGGGGGGTCAGAACAGCGGGTGGAACAGCAGTGTGGGTGCATTGTGGGGGTGCGGTTGTGGTGGGTGTCGACCAAGAGCAGAGATGCGCTTGCTACGTGTGCGCTAGATGCCTGCGCAGCGGGCCAGAACCAGAAAGCTTGTGCTGACGGCAGTCTTCAATGAATTCAGCCAGCAAGAGCAGGCCTCAAGCCCCGTACCTTCGATTCACTGTGGTACAGGAACTTGGCTGCCGCACCCGCTGCGCGAATCTGCAGGCATACAGGTACGCCAAGACAGGCACGGGTGCACATTCAACCTCTTTCCACCTGCGTGCCCACCGGTCCAACCGGGCCCACTGGCTCATCCCACCCAACATTCCATTCCCACCCACCCCAACCACCCACCACGAGGCCTTCCGTCCGCACGCTGACGTCTCGCTCCGTGCTGAGCCAGAGCAGGTAGTCAAACACGAGGCTCACGCCCTCGCGCCCGGACGAGGGCAGCAGGGCAGTCAGCGACAGCTGGTCCAACGCCACCCCCCGCTCCCTGTGCAGCCAGCCCAGCATGCCCCTGCGGTGGAGCACGCGGTGGGTGGGTCAGTGCGTGTGAGCGGGGTTGGGCTGCTTGATGGTTGAGTGTGTTTCACTCTTGCACAGAGGGCCGGATGCCTGCCCACTGCTGCTGCTGGCCCAGCAGCGCACACCGGCACACGCACCTGATGTGGTCGGCATATTTCCTTGCCGTACCATCGGTGATGGGGTCCTGCTGTGCCCCAAAGAAGCGCACAGTGAGGAAGCGGTGCAGCGCCTCCATCTCAGCTCGCAGCGCCGGCGTGAACTCGCTTTCCTGCACAGCATGCGCATTGTGTGGGCACAAGTGTGGGCTGGTGCATGCCGCGCCTGCCTACTGTTGCGTGCATATCGGGCTGGTTTGCCGTGCTCCCGAGCGTCAGCACAGGCGTTCCCCACAGCTGGGCATCGGGCAGCACAGCACAGCACAGCATGTGTCAGCACAGCATGCAGCTGCCGTGGGGCATACGTAGCTCACCGACAGCGCATACTTGCGTGCCACCGGGCGCTTGGTCACTCTCGGCAAATCCGCACTTTTGAAGCCCGCCCTGCGGAAGGCCGGGCAGCGCCGCTCCTCAATGGGCAGGTCTGCCTGGTCCCAGGCCGCCGCCGCCGCGGCATCAGCCTCGCCGCCGCTGCCCCGCATTGCCGCCAGCTCCTCTACCAGCTCGCTGTCTGTCTCACTATCTGACAGCACCTCCTCTGCTTCGTCTCCGCTGCTGGCATCGCTGCTGCCTCGTGCTGCGGCTAAAGCTTCTTCTGCGCTGCTGCCGCCGCCGGCTTGCAGGCCACTGCTCTCCGCCGCTGCCTCCGGCTGCGACAGCAGCTCCCCCACAACTGCCTTGAGGCGCAGTGGCAGCCCCAGGCTGCGCGCCGTCTCATCCGGCAGTGCTGCCAGCTCCCCAGCTGTCGTGTACCAGTTATCTAGGAGAGCTTGCACAGCAGCGTCAGGCACGGGCTTGCCCAGCCGCTCGCAGGCGGCGTGCACTGCTGCCGCGACACCCGTGTCCGGCGTCAGCTGCGTGGCGCTGCTGGGGGCTGCAGAGAGACGGATGCGTCAGTGGGGAAGGCAGGTCAAATGGTCAAAGACCTGCAGCAAGCCTGCAAGTGGCTGACGCCAGGCCAGGCCAGGCTGATGCCAGGCACAGACCAAGCCATCACGCCACCGCCCGCAGGGTTTTGGTGGCAGCGGCGGCGGGATGGTTGCACTGCTTACCAGCGCTGGCTGCCAGGTTCAAGGCTCTCCTCCAGCACACTGCTACTGCCAGGGGGCGCCTGACGGCCTGCCTGGCTGCAGGCCGAGGCGTGGCCGCACTCAAGCTGGAGCAAGCAGCCTGGCAGCTTGTTGCGATCCCCCTGGCAATCATGAGATTTGAAGAACAAGCTGCACAGCGACTGTAGGCCTGCAGCAAGCGGTGCAGCATAGGGAGCTCTCGGAGCCGTGCTCACATAGCCTGGGGCCGCCTGCTAGCACGCCTTGTCAAACCGGCAGGATGCGTGGATGAACAGCAAGCCGGCAAATGCACCATCGGCGGCATGAGCTGCTTGCGCTGCCCGCTGCCTGCCTGCGCTGCCGCCGCCGCTCGCAGTCGAATGATGGGGAGCAGAGCCCTTCGCTGCTGCTGGTGTAGGGAAGCTCTGCTCAGAGTAGAACGAAAGGGCATGCTAAGGGACTGTTTATGCTTCCTGTGCAACCTGCGCTTGGTCCACAGACCCGCCATTGAGCCCGCCGCCGTCCGCCTGGCGCTGCGCCGCGCCGCCATGCCCCCATGCTGCCACCCCAAGTCTGTGATTGCTATGCCCTTTGTCGTTCTGCTTGCGGCTGCTTGATCGGTGTTGTATTCCGCCTTCGCGGACAGAACCCGTCCCGCTTGGTCCACCTCCGGCCCCTGCCCCCGATCCAGCTGTCACAGATCGCGCTCTACAACATCGGGTGAGCAGTCGGGAGCAAAGGGAGCCCACAACCCCACGACCTCCCGCCGCTTGGGCGCCCCGGCGCGCGGGCCGTGCTCCAGCGGCTGGATGGATGATCGATGGCGTACGCCGCTCAACCAGGGCAGTTCAGGCGCCATTCCGCCCCCTTGACCGCCGCCGCCGTCTGCCGCTGCCGCCCTTCGCTCCGCAGCTGCACAAGGCTGGGCTTTGCGACGGCCGCCGGCGCCCCTCGTAGCAGCAGCAGTGGGCTTAGCACCGGGGCGGCGGAGGCGGCAGCTGCGGCATGTACTGGCTGGTGTCGCTGCCGCACGGCGGGCTGCCGGACCGCGTGTGGAACCAGCTGCAGGAGCTGACGACGTACACAAACGACCACAGGCAAGGCGCTGGCTGTGCAGTTGTTTCTGCTGATGAGCGGCTGCAAACTGGTAGCTTGGCACCGATAGCCTGGCTGCCTGTCATGCTGTGCTGCTGTGGCCGTGCCCAGCCGCCCACTGCACAAGCACAATTGCTGGTCCTCGCTGCGCTGTTTGCTGCTTTCTTGCCACCCTGACCATGCGTCCGTCGCCCTGCCTGCAGCCACAACTTCAAGTTTGCGCTGCCGGAGAGCTTCCGGGTGGGCACCCTGGACTCGCTGCTGGGGTTGAGCGATGACCTGGCCAAGGCAAGGAGGAGGGGAAGGAAGGGATGCAGGGGGAAGGGCTGGGAGCTGATGGGATGGCACCAGCTCACTTTATGCAGGACAGAAGAGCGGCCAGGGTCAGTGGGCTGGGCTGCATGCTGGGACGGGTGCTGAGCGCCTGCTGCTCAGTGGTGTTGGCCTAGCACACAGGCTGCCCACCTGCCAGCGGCTCCACCGCCGTCTTGCCAGCCAGGGCCGCCAAATCGCGCGCCCTGCTCTACTCAAAGTCGCTCAGCATAGCTGCCCGCTGCGCAGGTGAACGCAGCTGTGGAGGGCACAGTGAACAAGGTGCGGCGGCAGCTGATGGACCTGCAGTCCAGCGTGGCGCCCGAGGACCGAGCCGATGTGTGGGTGGAGGGGCAGACGCCCGAGGGATACCTGCAGGTGGGCTGGGGGGCCCTGTCACAGTCGGGTGGTGTGACAAATGCATGCGGCGTGGGGGGTGGGGCNATGGGTGGGCGGATGCGGCAGGGCAGTAGGCAGGGAAAGCGGGAGTGAGGCAGCGCTGGTGCAAGCCCACAGGGGCTCCGGCTGTCCACGCACCCGTGCCCCAGCTAGCTTTGCCTGCCAGCGCTTGGTTGCGAGCCGCCTTGGGCCCCTGCCTGAGTCTGCCCCACCCCATCAACACGTGCTACCTCGTCCCACCCCGCCTCACCTGCAGCGGTTTGCCTGGAACGAGGCCAAGTACCCCAGCCGGCGGCCGCTCAAGGACATTGTGTCGTCCATCATGGAGACGGTGCAGAAGCTGGACGACGACCTCAAGGTGGGGGGACTGGAATGATGGATGATGGAAGGGCTGGGTGGATGAGGTGGGCAGGGTGCGAGTGGAGTCCTTTGATTCCTGCCCGCCAGCAGGCCGGCGGCTTGGTGCCCTGCTAGAAGGGGTGCCAAGCAGCCCGACAGCATGCCCCACCAACCTCCACCCTTCCTTCCCGCCCTGCCCCCGCCCCCGCAGCTCAAGGTCACCGAGTTTGGCCAGCTGCGCAGCCAGCTGCAGGCGGCGGCGCGCAAGCAGCAGGGCAGCCTGGCTGTGCGCGACCTGTCGGCCCTGGTGGCGCCCGGCCAGCTGGTGGACACCGAGAATCTGACCACGCTGGTGAGGGGCGGTGGGGGAGCATTTGTCTTGTTGATAGCACTTGTCCTGCTGCTATGCATGTGGCGGAGCCAGGCTGGCCAGCTGAGGTGGGCCAGCTGGGTGAACGTGTGAGCGGCAGCTGAAGCAACTGAGGGTTGCTGGTGGCTCGCTGCTGCCTAGATGCGGTTTTAGAGCCTAGCTCTTGCGCCTCGTCACGGCCACGTCCTCGACCATCAACTTGTTCCCTCACCACCCCTCATCTATCGCCCGCAGCTGGTGGTGGTGGGCAAGCAGGCGCGCAACGACTGGCTGGCGCAGTACGAGGGGCTGACCGAGTTTGTGGTGCCGCGCTCCAGCGAGGTGGGCTGGTGGGGCTAGCGGGGTGCGCTTGGGGAACAGTTGGTGCTCGCCCTGGCTGTTCACCGTCCTGCAGGCGCCTCATGCTCAACGAGGTGGGCCGGCTGGGCCTGGCAAACTGGGTTGCGTCGCCACGCCCCCTTGTTTACCGCCCGGCCGAGTGGGGGCAACGGAAGGTACCTTGCCTTGCGTAGCGGATCACATGCGCCTGCTCTTGGCCATCCGCATCATCACACCAAGACACAAACCTCTTGCCTCTCTTCCCTTCAGGTGGTTGCCGAGGACCAGGACTACCTCGTGTTCTCCGTGGTGCTCTTCCGCCGCGTGGTGGACAACTTCAAGACCGCAGCCCGCACCAAGGGCTTCCAGGTGTGCAGACGCCTGCAGCGGTGCCGCGGCAGAGCGCTTGCCAGCTTGGAGTGATGGGCGCAGGGTTTGCTGGGAGCTGGCCACTTGGGTGGCATGACTGGGGCTGCCTGGACACTACTCAACCCCCACCCACCCACCCCTCCCTGCCCTTGAGAGCACACACCCCTCAGCCACCCACCCACCCACCTGCACCCTACCTGCCTGCAGGTCAAGGAGGTGCGGCTGGACCCGGAGGGCCAGCGCAGCAGTGACGCTGAGCTGGCGCGCGTGCGGCAGGACGCCGACGGCAAGCGGGCCGCGCTGGAGCAGTGGTGCATCACGTCGTACGGAGAGGTGGGTGGGKGGGTGGGGGTGCTTGCTGAGCTGGCACCAGTTCAGCCCAAGGGTGCCGCTGGCACTGGAATGCTGGCTGGCCTGCACGGCAGCCATCAGCTTGCCTTGCTATTATTGTGCGAATGCGCGTGTACAGGCATCCTGCCTGCGGTGCATTGCAGCAACTGCTGATCCCTCCATTCTCTGGCCCCCAGCTTGCTCCCACGCCCCTTGCCCTGCCGCCAGGCCTTTTCCTCATGGATCCACATTTGCGCTGTGCGCCTGTTTGTGGAGAGCATACTGCGCTACGGCCTGCCGCCGCAGGTGCACTTTGCAGCCGGCAGCTGGGAGGGCGCTGTTGTGTGGCTCCTGCGTGCTGCATGTGCGGCAGTTGCTGGAGCTCGAGCATGGCTTTGCAGCCCTTTTGCGCTACCGCGCTGCACAGCGCCACCCTCTCTGCTTCGTCCTGCCCTGTCATTGCAGTTCCTCAGCGTGCTCATGCGGCCCAACCCCAAGACCATCGCCCGGCTGCGCAAGGTGAGGGCGGCATGGCACCAATTTGCCGACCTGGTCAGGCGGCGCAGCAAACAAGCCATGCAAGAAGGCATGTATTCAGCAGCCGATCGGCGCCGCGCTCTTGCGTGCACCAATGCCCCGGACACGCTCAGCTGGCCTCCTGCCTCCCCACAACCCACTGCGCAGGTGATGGAGAGCGCATTCTCGGGCGTGGGCTCCCACCACTTCTCCACAGAGGGGGCGGGCGGTGATGACATGTTCCCCTACGTCTCGTTCACCCTCAACATCGAGGGCTGAGGCGAGCTAGCAAGGGCTGCTGCTTGTGATGGTGCGAGCGCGCAACATAGGCTTGCTGGTTTAAGTGCCCGCACCAGCTTAGCATTGCCGTGCCATTCGCCCCGTATGCGACGCTCCGCCCGCGCCCCTAGTGCTGCACACTGTTTTGATGCTGCTGTACTTTGCTTGTAATGCCAACTCTGGTTTTGTTCCCTTGCTACAGCCCCTGTAAGCTACTGTGCCTATGTCGCATGCCTCACAAGGTTTACAGTCACAGGGAGGCACGTGCAAGGGGGCCCACAGCACTAGTGCTGCGTGCCATTGGCCTGCGGCTGCTGCGGCTGCCCTCCAGGCTTCTGATGCATCAGCTGCATGTAGTGCTGCACAGAGGCGCCGGTGACTCCTGGCGCCAACGGCATGCCGCCTGTTGTGCTGGGCGGCAGTGCTAGGCCGGGCATCGCCCACTGCTGCTGCGGCAGCATGCCTGCAAACTGCTGCTGCATCGGCTGCTGCATCAGCGGCTGCATGCCAAAGGCCTGCTGCATGCCGGCAATCGGCTGCTGCACATGCTGCTGCTGCTGCTGCTGCTGCTGCTGACCGTTGGCAAAGGGCAGCTGCATGCCCAGCCACCCTGCAGCCGGCTGTGCCATGCCGCCTCCTATCTGCAGGCCCACCTGCTGCTGCTGCTGCTGCTGCTGCTGCTGCTGCGCAAACATTGCCATCGGCTGCTGCAGCTGCAAACCCGGCAACTGTGCTGCGCCCGGCTGCTGCTGCGGCATGGCAAACGGCAGCGCTGCTGCTGCCGGCGGCTGGCCAGCCAGGACTAGTCCCTGCGGTGGCATTGCTGCTGCTGCTAGTGGCTCCTGCTTCACCGCCGCCGCTGCATCTAGGCAGCAGGCCTGCCGCTGCTGCTGCGTGAGCCCCTCTCCATGTGTCGCAACTAGGCCGGCAGCAGAGGCCAGCATGGTGGACAGCCGCACCACTGCATCGGCCGCCTCGCTCACTTGTGACGCTGCGCCGCCCGGTGCCGCCTGCAAATTTAAATTGTGGGAGGAGCAGCACAGTTGTTAGGTGGAACACACACCTGGCCAACCCATTGCTGCAGTCGAGCTGTAGTCTGAAACCACCCCCGTGACCCCAGGCAGCTGAATGCGCCAGCCTCCCGAGCAAGCAATGCTGCAGCTGACTGAAACCACACACGCACCTCAAAGTACTGCAAGCTGCTGGCCACGTCCGCGGCCGCCACCGCCACCTCAGCCAGCTCTGGTGCATGCTGGCCCAGGCCCTCCCATGCCTCTGCTGTCGGGGGCTTGCAGGGCAGGGTGTGCCCACCGGCGGCCTGCCCCCGGGTAGGCTCCCAGCTGCCTTGGTTCTCTAGCAGCCGCGCAAAGTGGCGCGCATACGTCGCCGCCGGCGCCTGGTGCCGCACTTTTGTTCCGGCGGCTGCACCGAGGCAGGGTGTCAACCAGGCAAATTAGTCAGGCATGGGCGGCTGCAAAAGCCGCCTCAGCCGCAGTGTATGCAACCGCCCTGCCCTCGCCCTGCATGCCCCCATACAGCTACCCGCCCTGCAAGGACTGCACCTCCCACCTGGCAGCAGGTCCTCCTCATCTGTGCTGAACTCCTCATCTGAATCCTCCTTGTACTTGGGGCCCCCGCTGCTCTTGCGCTTCTGGTAGTAAGGGTCGTCCTGGCTGCCGGGCGCCGCCGCCGCCGACGCGCCGCCCTTGCCGCGCCCCCGCCCCTTGCCGCGCCTGCAGCGAGGGCACGGCGCAGACAGAGATGAGTGAAGCGTGGGCTGCGGTGGTTGGCAAAGACGGACTGTACGGCGGCAGCAACACGCAGTGGCTGGCTGCTCTTCATGGCAGCATCCCCTCACAGCCAACCGCCCGACCGCAAGCAAGCCTCACACCAGCTGAGTCAGCTCACCCTCTGCCTCGCCCGCCCTTGCCGCCCTTGCCGCCGGCGGGCATCACGGGCAGCGGCGGCAGTGCGGCCCCAACAGGCATGGGCAGCCCGCTGGATGCCAGCAGCTTGCCCGTCAGCTGCTCCCGGATGAACCGGTTCTGCTCTGCTTCGTCCAGGTCCACGCCCGAGGGCCCCAGCTCAACCATAGTGGCCTCGTTGTAATCCTGCAGGGCAGGCAGGCGAGGGGACGGGGTAGGTGAAGAACGGGTGCGCTGCCCAGCTTCATAATCATCAGAGCTGGCTGGGGAGCAGCTGGCTGGTGCGCTGCATGCGCCAACCGCCCAGCAGAGCAGTGCTGCGGAGCAGCAGCGGGGCGCAGCAGCAGGCCGCAGCAGCAGCAGAGCCGCGCATGCACAGATCCAGCGCTGCGCATCCGACCCCTGCTGCTCACATCCTCGCTGGCGGAGCAGGTGGCCTTGTTTTCATTGGGGTTGAGGTAGCAGTACCAGGGCTCGTCCTCCTTGACCTGCGGTGTATACGAAGAGCAATGGAGTCGGCTTGTGTAAACACAGGGTGTATTCACGGTGGATACTGGGGAGCGATACAGGTCCGCTCCACCGCTCCAGGAAGCATGAAAGCAGTGCACGAAAGGTGCACACAGCCCAACACAAGCTGGAGCCTGCGGGCACGCCAGTGATAGCCCCTATTGCTACGGTGGCTGCACGGAGCCCCATCAGAGGTGGTATGCAAGGCTAACAGCCGGGCTAAAGAAATGCAGGTGGCGTGTGCACAAGCCGGCATCTGCAGCGCGCTTCCTTCCCCGCCCTACCTCGAATCCAGGCGGCAGCCGGCGCCACTTGTTGCAGTTGGGGTTCTCGCACTGCGCCCAGTTCTCCTGCACAATCACCGGCAGCAGCGGCGCCGCCATGGCGCGCCCAGCCGCTGCCGCTGCGGGGCCAGCAGGGTGGGCGGGGGGCGGGGGGTAGGGCTGTTGAGGTTGAGCTTGGAGGGATGGATGCAGCACATCCATGTGGATGATATGACGAAGCCGTGGCAGCACCAGGTCAGGGCCTTGAACACACCACCGGGTTCGCACCGCTCAGGCGGCACGTCAACCGGCGGGTGGCGCCGCMCGGGCTGAGCCGCTGCGCTCAGCGCCCTGACGCCGGCTTGACCGATGATGGGGAGCCTGATTGGCCCGCAATGCGCGCCCAGCGGCCGCGGGGCAAGCAGACAAGAGCACAAGCGCTTGCAGAAGTCCGCCGCGGTCTTCAGGCGTTCCGCAGCGCCCTGCGATACCAAGCTGCGAACCGGGTTCTGATGCGGCCGTGTCGGCAGGGTGCGGCAGCCCACCGCTGCTCGGGTCTGGGCCGTGCACGCCCCACCTTCAGCAGGCCTGGGCTTGTTTCCAGCTGATGGACCGTGGATGCTAGTGCGATGTGTGCTCACGAGAAGGCCTTTAGCAGCTCGGGCCAGCATGGGAGCCGGCACGCCCATGCTGAGCGGCAAGCGGAGGAATTTGGGGGATCGTGAAGCCCAGTAAAGTGATCCACATCGCTTGCAGCATCAATCGCCGCTGCCGCAAGCCCGGTCGTGTGCCCCGCCGCTGCACCCCGACACCAAGCTCTCAGCAACAGTGGCAGCTTTCCTTGCAAGCCTGGGTTGAGTAAGTGGCCCGATCCCAGCTGTACAGGCAAGGCGCGCCCGGCAGCTCCGCTTGCCGCCGCCGCTGCCGCCGCCGCCTGCCGCCAGCGGGGCACGGCACGACCCTCGCTCCTCCTCCCTGCTGCTGCAGGCAGCACCATGCCAGCATTTCAGGGCTGCTGCGCCCACGACCACGACTGGTGAGCGAGCTGCAAGGAGATGAGAGCACTGCGCTTTGCCCTGTGCAGTGCATCTGAAAGCCGCTGGTTTGGGATGCGGGCGTGCTGACCCCCGACTACACACGCATCACCCTGTCTCCCCCCTGCAGCGAAGCCCAGGACTGCAGCAGCGCTTGGTCCTTATACAAACATATAGACACCGCGCATGTGAGTGCAGGGCTGCATAGTTGGCTGCTGCATGAAGGATCACGGCTGCTGCCGCCAGCAAGCCGCCCGGCTACTGCTGTTGCCGGAATGCTTGTTGCTGCTGCTGCTGCTGCTGCTGCTGCTGAGCTCTGTCTTCCCCCTGCCACGCTGCGCAGGTGCGTTGCTTGAATGAGGCGGTGGAGGGCTCCTGCCGCAAGGTCTTCAAGCCCTGGCACCTGCGGCAGGAGGCGGCCAGCGGCGAGCCCGGCGCGCAGCTAGGTGCGGGCGGGGAACCGCCGGCGGTTGCTGCTGCCGAACAGTGCTGTACAAAGCTGTGCAATGGATGTCCAGCAGGGGCTGACCTTGCCATGCGGCGCAGCAGCAGGCAGTGCACTCAGAGGCTGCTGCCCTCCGATCCTTGCACCTGAGGCGGTGTACTTACGTGCTCTGCTGCTCTTGCCCTGCCTTGCACCCGCCCTTGCCAGACAGTGAAGAGGACGACCCTGAGCTGCTGCTGCACATCCCCTTCAACGGCTCCGTCAAGCTGACAGGCATCACAGTGGTGGGCGGCCCCGATGGAGCATCGCCAGCCAAGCTCAAGGCAAGCACAAGCAGTGGTGGCCGGGTGGGAGGGGGATTGCAGGACTGTAGTGTTGCGCTGCGCCTTGCTGCACGTTGCGTGAAGGTGGATGGGCCTTGCAATGCCATGGGCATGCTTGCAGGGAGAGCATGACAACTGCAGCCTGCACCGCCTCCTGCACCCCCTGAGTCGCCCCTTCCCTGCAGGTGTTCATCAACCGGGACGACCTCGACTTTAGTGCGGCCGCCGACCTGCCCGCGGTGCAGGAGTGGGACCTGCTGGAGAACTTTGGCGGCCAGATAGAGTACCCCACGCAGTGAGGGGGCTGCCGCGGGGGGTGCTGGGGACAGAAGGGTTGCAAGTGCGCCGGGCTTGCAGTCTGGCGAGCGGCGGGCTGAAGTGGAGCTGGCCACCGTCCACCTCAACGCGGTTTGACCGGCGCTGTTCCTGCCCCCTTCTGTTCTATCCCCCAGCGCCGCCAAGTTCAACGGCGTGCACAGCCTGGACCTGTACTTCCCCACGAACTATGGCGCGGACCGAACAACCATTACATTCATTGGGTGCGGGCGGGCTGGAGTGTGCGGACGGGATTGACAGTGACTTGTGTGGGCGTGGGACAAGCCCGCGGCAGCTATAGCTTTCGTGCTGCATGCTGTGCAAGCTGGGCGATGTTGCGTGGACCAAGGCTCAGCATAGGGTCCCACGGGGTCGCCTGCAACGCAGCCCCGCCGCATTCAACTCTACCCTGCAACACCCCTGCTGCATTGTTTTCCCCCTCCAGGCTGCGTGGCGAGTTCAGCGAGCGGCGGCGGCAGGCGGTGGAGGCTGTGTATGAGTCGAAGCCGATGCCACAGGTAAGCGGCGGGGGCAGCCCAGCTGCTTGCATGGGGGCTTGGTTGCTGTCCAGGCAGCTGGACAGCGTGGAAGGCGCAGCACTGTGCTTGGCGACAGATGCCATTGCACCTTGACTTCTGATGACAACATGCTCTCGTTGCCCCTGCCCACCCTGCCCCTGTCCCACAGGACCACAAGGTGCCTGAGCAGCAAGGCGCAGGCTGGAACCTGGGCATGTGACGGGAATTGACCGTGAATCAATGTAAACGATCAAGCCCGGGGCACGCATGCTTGAAGCACGAGTTGCATTGAATGGTCGATGCACTGCCGCCCATGAACCGCATCTCGCCAATCTGACCTGGCTTTTGAAAAATGGCTGTTGGAAGCTGATATGTATGTAGCATACCATAGCGTCTCCTTGTGCAGCCGGCAGGCCAGGAATGGATGTCTGGCTGCGAGGGCTACGTTCTTGGGCAGGCGCTGGCCGCCACGTTGGCTGCGCGCTGTGAGCGGCGGCAGATGGGAAGGCACCCCGAGCCACCGCAGCCATGGCCTCAAAGCGTTCACCTTGCACAGCATTCCTGCATACACCCGGTGCTCTTGTCTCCCTGGCGCTATGGCGAGCCCTCCGCGTGTGTGGCTGGGAGCGGTGCTGCTCCTTGGAGTGGCCTGTGGGGCCGTGCAGGCCTCCAAAGCAGGCCCTGGTGAGCCCAGGCGCATTGTCGTCGTGCCAGCCCTGATTTGCGTGGGGGTGCGCAGGCAAACCAGCTTTGCGCTGTTGATTCCCGCCGCCCGGCTGCTGCCGTCGCAGGAGCCGCCAGCAGGCGCGCCCTGATGCAAGGCGGCACTCGCAACTGCTCCAGGGATGCCGGCCTTCAGGAGTCGCTCGATTACCTGGGCACCCAGTTTGAGGAGGCTTTGACGGATGCATTGGCCAGTGGGCTGGTCACCCCATCCGCACAGGTACGTTCTTGGGCTTGGTTGGGCAACCCTCCTGAGTGCCTTGCGCACTTCCCATGCTAATCCCAGGTCTTCTGAACTAAGCCCTGCCAAGCGTGAAACCTCGCTGCAGTACATTGCCGGGCGTGTGGCGACACTGTACGTTCTCATCCATGGCGGAGACGTGCTGCCAGGTGGGGTGCTGTCCCGCCCACAACTTTGGCACTGCCACGGCAGATGCAAGCAGCACTGAGCCACTTTCCTCGACACATGTGTGCAGCCAGCTGCAACCTCACAGACGCAACTGACCACGCGCTTGACATCCTGCGTGATGCTGTATCCGCTGCTTCGGGTGAGCGGGGAGGCAGCCGGAGTATGCCGCGGCATGTGGGCCAAAGGCACCTGATCGCCTGCGACTTATCGTCATTGTTATCAAGCACATGCTGTTGCCCTCACTGAATGTCTGCAGAGAAGCTCTGTGAGGAGGATTACGCTGCGGGAATTCTGGGCCTGAACATCAGCCAGGCAGCAGCCACACTGGAGAAGGCCGGGGTGCAGGAGCAGCTGGAAAGCAAGGGCGCCAACGCAACCGCCGCATGGGCAACCAAGGTGGGTGCAGACCAAGCAGAACAGAGGCGGTGCTGAGCAGCCGGGGATGGCCGGCAGTCATCAGGCAGTGGGCAGCAGGTCGCGTGCCTGTCCATGATTTCTGTGCTGCATGAAGTGCATGCCAGCAGAGCGGCCGCACACAGCTTGGTAGCCGTTGAGCTGCCCCACCTCACTGCCACTCTGCTCCGCATTTCCAAATCCCGCTCGCGCAGCTGCTGGTGGGACCATTCAGCTACGCTGTTCGAGCCTTCTCCGTGGTGTGCACAACGCTTCCAGGCGTCGACTACACATACCCAACTGAGACGTGTGATCGCACCGGCTGCTCGGGGTCTGCAGGTGGGGCTGAGGGCGGCAGATTGGTGGTGGCCTTGCTGCTGCTCGAGATGTGCAGCTTGGGTTGTGTGCGTGCAAGAGCGCAAGCGCAGCACCGATCGGTGGCACAATTAATCTGTGTTGCGCCCGCCTCCCTCATTTGCCCCGGCAGGCAGTTCCGGCAGCACCGGCAGCACCGGCAGTGCGGGCCTGGACCCATCCATCCTGGGTGTGCGCGATGCCGGGCAGGTCGTTGCCGCCATTGTGGCCCCTGATGCCGGCGCGTTCGTGGGCGTCCCCTGATGGCAAGGCATGATGCGCCACATCGCAAGTGCACAGCGGCCGCAAACGCCGGCTGCAACTCGTGTGGCAGTGGGTACGGCCCAGATTACACACAAGCAACCTTCCTCTGCTGGGATGTGCCCGCCTGTGATTGTAGCTTGTTGCCTGCTGCTGGCAGCAGCAGAGATGAACCATCGAAAGCTGTGAGAAGACACACCAACGAATGGCATTGATGCACATGTATCGTGTGACTGTGCAAAAATTGCAAGCTTATGGACATTGCATGCGAAACATGACTGTGCTGCGCCCGGTCAAAAGGTGGTTAAAGCAAGGCGCCAGGCAGCTGCTTCGCACTGCTGTGGCGCCGTGTGCAGTGTGGCAGGCAGTACGGCAGAAACAAATGCCACCGCCACAGGACCCACCGCTGGAGTACTTGGGAGCAGCCAACCTCAACCGATCTGTGGCTGCGCCTCTGCACCCTGCCTCATGACGCTGCATGGGAGCACAGGTGTGGACTTGATAAGACGCAAGGTGCGCACGATGGTCCTCGGCAGTCTTAACGTTGCAGAAGGTGCCGTGCATTACAAACTGCGCCGCGATAACTTGCTGCACTCGCACTCAGGGGACCTGCCCATGCGAGAGGGCGCACCAGGGCTTTGCGCCCGCATGGAGGCTGCAGTGCGCACCTGCCCTTGCCTTCAGAGCCAGAGGGCGGTTGCACCCGCTGTTGGGGCACAGCAGCCCGCCCGTCTGCTGCGCTGCCGCATCCGCGTTCAGGTCTGCAGGAAGGCACAGCAGCAGTGCCTGTAAATAGGCTGAAAGGCCCACAATGCAGTAACGCCCAGCGGCCCCCATGTTTGTGGCTGCCCGTCCACCTCATGCCAGGCAAGAAGAACCTTTGTCGCTGCCGCAGTGGCTGCACCGGCCCTGCCGCTGAGGCGCACACTGCCGTGCTCACCGATGTACAGCATCAGATGTGTCCCGCACGCAGGGCAGCGCACCGGTTGCTCCCCATCGACATTGCTGATGGGGGCAGCTGCATGGACAGGACCGAATGCAACTGGCATGTGCAATCATTCATCAGCGCAGGCTGCTTCAGGCTGCAGGTGCCAGGCTGTGCGGCGGAGAGCAACGCGGTGTAGGGGCGGCAGCTTTTGCCTGCGCAAAGCTCGTCTCGACTGCCGGAGGATGGCGGTCGCATGCAAACGACCGCACCAAATAAAGGCATCAGCCGCTGGGTGGCCCGCCACTTACAGCCATCAGAAGGGGTTGTGCCACCGGCGCGGCGCCCAAACTTGTCTTCTTCCAGCTCCATGGCCCGGGCTTGCCAACGGTCGGCTTGAACACGCCAGAACTCGGCTAGCCGCTTGTAATCGTTAGCTGAGGGCGGGGACATCCTGCAGCAAACAAGGGGTGGCGGCGGCGGCGGTGGCACCGCGGCCGGGGCGGCAGACGTGTGTTGGCCAGGCGATGTCGCAGCTCGCGGCGGCGGCTGCCTGGCTCCATTACCGGCAAATACCCGCAGAACGGCGTAGCCTGCGGCCCATCCAGGGCAGCTGGGGCTCGTGGAGCAAAGCAAACGCGTCGATGGGGCCCGGCCGGAGGCCCTCGGTTCTCCCTCTCACTTGCTGCGCGGCTCGGACAGCGAGAGCGCCGGAAATGCCAAGGCCAGGTCGTCTGCAAACTCCTCAGGCACTGCCGCCAGGGCGCATCCTTGCTTCGTGCGCTTCTTGGGAGCCATTTGCAGTGCGCGCACAACCGCCTCGAGCACGGGTGATGCCCTGGCACATGAGAGACACCAGCATCGCACTTGCATGGGGCCGCCCTCCGGCGGGCAGCTTGCCGCGGGAGCACCCGCTGTTTTTAGATCGGCAAACCATAACACGCGTCATTTAGACACCTGCGTTTATGCTCGGCCCGGCAGGGCATGTATGAAAGACAGAAAGAAAGCGAGGCATCTTGTGCGGCACGGGCGTGCGGCACGGGCGGTGCCTGCCCAGCTCCCGGGATCCCTGCCTGCCTGCGCAACAGTGCATGATTGCAGCAGCGCCCTGTCATGTCCCCTGAATTTGCCACCGCACTCGACCCCCGCGTCTGCAGGTGGAGACAGACGGGCGCTTGAAGAAGGAGTACTAACTGTGGAAGGCGCACGTGCCCGCCATCGAAACGCGTTCTGGCTACAGAAGTGCGAGCGGCAAGACAGGGGCAGGCGCTGCTGCCGTTGGGGCTTGCGGCACAGCGCAGTGACCAGGGCGGCAGGGGTTGTGTAGAAGTCCGTGTGTTGCAAAGCGCTTGCCATTGCAGGCCCAGCCGTGCAGCTCGCACAATACAGCATGTGCGTGCTGCACTGGTTACTGCAGGATGTTGTGGGGATCTGCACGTTCGAGGTGGCATGCTTCGCAGGGGGCCGGCGCGGCAGACTGAACAACTTGAATGAGCCCTCGACTCACTGGTTGCCTGCATGTTGTGTCACCTGTCGGTGGCGTGCACGGCCTTGGCAGACGTCCCGCTGCCTCCCCTCGCCTGCCCTTGCTGCTCGCCTGCTCCATGGCACTGATGCATGGCGTGACCGCCTGGCTGCTGCCAACCCCTCGTCGTTGGTCCCCGCTCCTTTTACATGCCTGTGGTGGTGGAATAAGGGCGTACCTCAAGGAGGTTGTCCAAGCGCTCTTGCACAGACAACGATGGCTGCGCCGAGCTGCTTGTTCGAGGAGTTCCTGCGCGCCGGCCTGCGCAGCATGGCGCGCACACCTGGCCCAGCAAGGCCGTCGCCGCCGCGCTGGACGGTCGCTGACTGAATACGGGCGTTCATGCTGCGCCAGCCAAAGCTGCAGATCAGGCTGGACATTAGACGAAGCAGAGCTCTGATCTATTGCCATTCCGTAATTATAAACAGGGTAAAGCGCCCCCATCAGTTGAAGTATAGTTGATCGCATGCAGCGGCATTGCATGGCAAGGGCGCCGCCACTCAAAGGCCTAAACCCTATGCCGTCTTTGGCCGCTACCGCCCTCGACAGCCTTCGCGGGCCAGCTGCGGTGGCGAACATGGAGCTCAGCCAGCTGTTTGTGTACCCTGTAAAGAGCTGCAGAGGCATCGCGCTTCAAGGGGGCGTGGTGACGCCTACTGGTGCGCCGGGCGGATTTGGCAGCGGGTTGGGAAGGTGTGCAGGCAATCGCAGCGCACTGCCCGGCTCCTGTAGCCGCCGCCCGCCGCCGCCACCGCCGCCACGCTCACAGTCCCTTTGCCCACCTTCCTGCTCTAGCCAAGCCTGCTGCTCAATGATTCGTTCACACAAATTCGCAGGGCTGCTGTTTGACCGCCAGTTCATGGTGGTGAAAGAGAGTGGCGGCCGCTTCCTGACGCAGCGCCAGTTCCCCAAGTGAGCATGCACTGCGCCACCCTGCTCCGCATGCCTGCATCCAGCACGCAACGGCTTGCATGTAAGCGAGGCTGCGCAACACACATGCTGGCTGCTGCATTGAGCTGCGGGTCCCGCCGCCGCTTGCAGGATGGCGCTTGTGGAGGTTGCTGTTGTGCCGGCGGGGCTGCTGGACGGCTCGGTTGACCTGGCCGCCTGCCCAGATGCGGCGCTGGTGCTTAATGCACCCGGCATGCCGGAGCTCAAGGTGGGCGGGGGGGTTGGTTGGGACAAGGACTCAAAACTCCGCCAAAATGCTGAAGCGCCATCAGCTTGAAGGCAAGCGGCATTTATTGCGCCATCCATTGCCATGAACGGCAGCACTGAGCCAGGTGCCCGCCACAGGCTGTCGTCACGAGGATGGGCGGAAGGAAGGTTGACAGCCTCAGCCCAACTGCTAGCCTCCCCCCGCCACCTCTCTGTCTCTGCTGCAGGTCCCCCTGGCAGCTCCTGCTGCTAGCAAGCCGCAAATCCAGGCGACGGTGTGGGAGTGGACGGGCATGGCTGCGGGTGAGTGTGTGAAGGGCAAGCACTGTCCAGCACCGGCGTAGACGCATACCAAGCATCACGGGCTCTGCTCAGGAGTGCTGCCGATAGGTTCATAAGTTGCCAGCATCCGTGTCCCACCCCGCCCTCTTCACAGACGAGGGGGCCNAGGCAGCTGCCTGGTGGACCCGCTACCTGGGCCTGCCCTGCCGCCTGGTGCGATACGCCGGCCAGCCTGGCAGCGCAGCAGGCCCAGCAGAGGGCGACCCCCGCCGCCGGGTGGTGGACACTGACTGGGCGCCGCCTGGCAGCGGCGCAGAGACGGCCTTCACAGATGGCTTCCCCTTCCTGCTGGCCAACGAGGTGGGCGGTGGGAGGCTGGACGGATGTTGGGGGAGGGTCGGTGGGATGTGCGGGTGCTGGTTTTGCCCTGCTCCGCTCCAGCAGGGCCTGCACTCTCCCCCGCAAGGTGTTGCAGGGGATGCTGCTTGGATCACTGTATGCTCCTTGCACCACCCCTGCTCATGCCATTTGCTTCTGGCCTATTGCCTGCCACAGAAGTCGCTGGAGGAGCTGAACAGCCAGCTGGCGTACAAGGGGGAGGCGGAGCTGCCCATGAACCGCTTCAGGCCCAACTTTGTGGTGAGCGCGCACAGAGCGAGCAGGCGTGGTTCTGCCTCTCATGGGCGCCTTGTGGCTATGTCAGGCTTGCTGGCCGCTTCTGTTCTTGCTCCTTGTTTTGGCAGCCGGTGTTACAGGCTCTCCTGCATACAGTGCCACTCTTGCTGCTGCCCTGCTGCAGGTTCGCGGTGCGCGCGCCTTTGCGGAGGACAAGTGGAGCACGGTGTGCATCGGCGGGTCGGGGCCAGGCGGCGAGGGCGGCATCGAGTTTGACAGGTGGGGCACCAAACCTGCCCTTCCGGCGCCGCTGGCTCGGCACATACTGCCTGGCCTGTTTGGACGAATCTTGCATGATTGCTTCCATCTTGATACACGGTTTCCCTTGCGCTTGCCTGGCTGTCCCACCCCTGCAGCGTGAAGCCGTGCAGCCGGTGCAAGGTGACCACCATCGACCAGGCCACGGCGGAGGAGGGAATGGAGCCGCTGGTCACGCTGAGGGAGCAGCGCAGCGGGCGGGCACTGGGGTGGGAGACGCCGCCCGACTTCCGGGGCTCGCTCTTCTTCTGCTGGAACCTGACGGCACGACAGCGGGGTGTGGTACGGGTGGGCGATCCGGTGCTGCCCACCGCGCTGCGCGACGGCCCGCCGCTGCCCAACCCGCGCTGATGGCATGGGCGTGGGGAGTAACTTTGATCAGTTTGTGATTCCTATTTGCGTGCATGCGTCAATGTAGACAGGCCTGGCTGTTGTGAGCATGCCTGCACACTTGGGTTGTCCAGACATAACCAATGTCCACCGACATGCGGGGCCGTGTGGGTGGCCCCGCTGCGGCGGCATGCCGCTAAGCTGCCCTCCTCTGCGTGCCTGCGCCCGCTGATCGCCTGCTTGAACCTGTCTTCTGCCCTGTAACTGCATTACCAGCCCGCGAAACGGACGGCAGCGCTCTGTGGGAGCTAGGGCTATTCGGCACGGGCTATGAGGAGCTCCTGCACGCTCAGGGCGCCCGGGAGGGCTGCTCTGCATTGCAGCGCAGGTGATGACGCGTGCCGGAACACCGCCGGAGCACCCGATCACCTCCCAGAAGCCCACCCAACCCGCGGCCCTCGCCTGGTCCCCATGCAGGCCGCTCACGGCGATGCAGCAGGCGGCAGGGTGTGGCGGTGCGCGCCCGCATGGCGGGAGGCCTGGAGGGCGAGCCCGTGGCCGAGCTGGTGAGCGGCGGCAGCTGCGGTGGCGCCGCCTGCTCGTGATGGAATGCGGCTTCGCTGCCTGGTGTTGCTGGTCTTAACAGTGTTGTTGTGCGCGTTGGCTGCACACCAGATTCCTCAGTTTTAGGCAGCTCATAGCGCTGCCAACTGCACGCGCCAACTGTGATGATTGACCTTTGGCGGCGCTCTGCCCCTCTGCCGCCGCACTGGAAGTCAGCAGCGTGCATATTTGATGCTCAGCTGTGGTCCGCACTCTGTGCAGGTGAACGGCGCGGTGACCAGCGGGCCTGACCTGAGCGTGGAGGTGAACGGGCTGAAGCTGCCCAACCCGTTTGTCATCGGGTCGGGGCCTCCAGGTGGGTGGCAGTTTTGCTGCTGCTGCTGCTTCCTACTCTACACGACTTCCCTTCTAACCCCTGCCATCCCTGCCCTCCGTGCGCCCCGCCCCGCCTGCCGCAGGCACCAACTACGCGGTGATGAAGAAGGCGTTTGAGGAGGGGTGGGGCGGCGTGGTGGCCAAGACCGTCAGCCTGGACAGCTCCAAAGTCATTAACGTCACGCCGCGGTGCGCATCCTCTGCACTTTCCCTCTCCTGTAATCTCTGTGGCAGCGGGCAGCGGCTGGCATGCCGCTGCGCAGTCTGCTGTGTTTGGCAGGCGTTTAAGCTTGTGCAAACCTTATGTCCTCCCGGCAGCTACGCCAAGATGAAGTCGGCGGACGGCAAGGAGGTGATTGGCTGGGAGAACATCGAGCTCATCTCAGACAGGTGCTGATGGCTGCAAGCAGCGCAAGTTGGTGACACGCAAAATTTGGGGTATGGCACTCCTGCGACCCGCCTATTGACCGCCACCTGGCCTCCTCCGGTGCTCCTGCTAACCCTGCCGCCTCAACCCAACTGTGTCGCTGCAGGCCGCTGGAGGTGATGCTGAAGGAGTTCAAGCAGCTGAAGCAGGAGTTCCCGGACAGGATCCTTATTGCCTCCATCATGGAGGAGTATAACAAGGCGGCGGTGGGTACATGATGCGGGCTGGGCTGGGCTGGGCTGGGCTGGGTGCTGGAGGGGGCCTGAGTGGCTTGTTGCGGGCAGGAGGACCAGCAGTAGCACCCCTGTGCCCAGCTGTTGCACTGGGGCAGCCCACTGTGTGACCGTTTCGTGATCTGGCCGTGATCTTCAGTTGCATCCCTTCCCACTGCCCGCAGTGGGAGGAGCTGATTGAGCGGTGCCAGGAGACGGGGGTGGATGCCTTTGAAATCAACTTCTCCTGCCCCCACGGCATGCCGGAGCGCAAGATGGGCATGGCCATGGGCCAGGTGGGAGGGGAGGCAGCTATTCTCGCTGAGTACGAAGTGGCCGCCGCATGGTGGCACAGTGCGGGCAGGCCGACTTCGATGCAAAGGAAGGCCATCGCTTGGTCTGCCGGCCCTCCATAACTCCTCCCTCCCCTGCCTCTCCCCTCCCTCCCTCCCCACCTCTCCCCCCAGGACTGCGAGATCCTGTACGAGGTGTGCGGCTGGATCAACGCCAAGGCCACCRTCCCGGTGTGGGCCAAGATGACGCCCAACATCACGGGTGGGCTKTTGTGGGCGGGAGGGATGGGTGGGCATGTGGGGCATGGTGCGTGTGAGCACCGTGCGAGTCAGCTGGCATGCAGGTGCAGATAGACGGGCGTGCGCTGAGGTGCTGCACGGCTGGCGGGTGTGAAAGGTGCACACAGCTCACCTTCCCTGTCCCTCCGCCTCTTGCCTGCCCGGCAGACATCGCGCAGCCGGCGCACACGGCACTGGCGGCGGGGTGCGAGGGCATCACAGCCATCAACAGTGAGCCGCTGTGGGAGGGAGCGGCAGGGCAGGGCATGTCGCTGCACTTGCCTGGAGTGCGCCCTGTTGATGACTGATTGGAAGTGGGCTTGCCCCAGACGGCCTGCATTTAGCCAGCAGAGCATTTAGCCAGCAGAGCAGCACCCTGCATGCTCACATTTCGTTCGTTGCTCCCGCCGCTCTGCCCACGCTCTGCCCACGCTTCGTCCCCCCTCCCCTCGCCTCCTCCTCACTCCAGCCATCACCTCGGTGATGGGCATCAACCTTGACACACTGCGGCCCGAGCCCTGCGGTGAGCGCAGCCCTGCCACTGGCCTTGGGGCAGCTGCACCGGTGGGGCGGCCGGCAGGACAGCTGGGCAGGCTGAGACGGGGCTGACTGATGGAGTCGCAGCCATGAAACTCTGCACCATCTGCACGTGCCTGCCCATGGTTCTTGCCTCCCGCAGTTGAGGGCCACTCCACGCCCGGTGGCTACTCCAGCAAGGCGGTGAAGCCCATCGCGCTGGCCAAGTGCATGCAGATTGCGCAGGTTGGGGACAGGCAGGCATGGGCCAGCAGGGAGCGGGCTGGCTGCAGGGGCAGCAGGGCGGACACAGCTTGCATCCCAGCATCCCCAGCTGTGCGGAGGCAGCACACTGTCCCGATTCGCCCACCCCTGCCGCACGCAACCCACGAAACCTGCCTGTCTGGCGCACTACCCCCCTGCCTGCCCGCAGATGATGCAGCGCGACTTCCCCGGCAGCGGCGCCACGCTGAGCGGGCTGGGCGGCGTGAACACGGGGCGCGACGCCGCCGAGTTCATCCTGCTGGGATCCAACACCGTGCAGGTGTGTGCTGAGGTCGAGTGTTGAGTGTGTATGCACCTGCGCTGGCCTGGGAGCGGCATCACTGCTTGGCAGGGCAGTGCTGCACGGTGCGTCGCCTTAGCGTTCGCCGCCGCCACCTGCTCGTCCTTGCACCCAATTCCCCCCAAACAGGTGTGCACTGGCGTCATGCTGCACGGCTACCCGCTGGTCAAGACACTGTGCGGCGGCCTGCAGGTGTGGGGGCAGGGCGGCCAATTGTTGCGCCTGTGACTTTTGCTGGTAACCTGCCTGACCCCACGTGTGCAGCTTGAGCAAACTGCACTGCTTGCAAGCTCGAGCACGTGCACAACTCGGCTCGCCACCCCTCCCTGTTTACGCCACAGGCCTTCATGCAGCAGCACGACTTCAAGTCGATTGAGGACTTCCGGGGCACCTCGCTGCCCTACTTCACCACCCACCACGAGCTGGTGCGTCCGGGTGGTGCAGCAGGGGGCGGAAACTGCACCCGCATTTTGGTTCCCAGCAAAGCATGCCAAGGATGCCTTGCTTGCCAGGATTCAGCCATGGGAATCTGTCCCTCGCCTGACCCCAACTCTGCCACACCTCCCTGCCCCTCCTGCCCTCCCGCCCCTCGTTGCACCGCAGGTGCGCATGCAGCGCGAGGCTCTGGACGCCAAGAAGAAGGCTCGGGTGGGGCTGGCCAAGGATGACGAGTGGAGCGGGGACGGGTTCGTGGCGGAGGCCGCCTCCATGGTGTCCAACAACTAGCTGAGCGAGCGAACGAGGAAGCTTGCAGGCCAGCCCCGCCCCCGCAAAGTTGGCGGCAGCTGCCTGGCGCTCCAGCAGGAGCTGCGTGTCCATGATGGAGGGGCAGCTTTGTTTGATTCACATCGGACAGGCGCCGCTGCCTCGTCGCTGGCGGTATCAATTCGCCCTCCAGGCAGCAGTGCGACTCCCTAAACCCATCCAGCTTGCGTTGATCATGTTTTGGCAATCAACCCACGCTAATCAGTTGGCCCAAATCAACCCGCTCTGCTGCGCTTCCCATGCTTTTCGCCGTGCCATGAGCGCTCAGCAGTTCAGCATTGAGCGAAGCACTTCACTTTTCACCCCATACAGCCAGCTCCCCTATCATGTTCCCCATTCGCAAGCGGTGTGCCCTATTCCGATGGCCCTCAAGGCCATCACTGTACCTTCACTATTGTGTGCCATATTGTCTGCCACCTGCTCGCAACTCAACGCTGCATTGCAGCACACCTTGTGAATTCACCAAGGTATCATGGCAAGCAGCGTAGTATCAAAAGGTGGATTGGCAGTGCATCAGTATGCTAATTCGTGCGGAGGGTACATAGCATGATTGTGATTGTGGGAGGGTGCCTCTGTCTCCCAATCGAAAGACCGGTCAGACAGACAGGTGAGCGCACTCCAGATCGAAGGGCAGGTGCGCAGTATCATTGATGCGCAGCACGTGCCAGGAGCCGCCTGCCATGCTGCCATTGCTGGGCCTGCCGTCAGCGGCTGGCTCTCTGCTGCTGTCCACAATCGCTGCCTGGCCGCCGCTGTTGCCAGCGCCGCCGTTGCTGGTGCCGCTGCTGCTGTGCTTGGCTGGTATGAAGCCAACCTCCGTCACACTTGTGTTTGCAAGAGCGATGTTGCGGCTCATGGTTGGCCTGCGATGGACAGGGATTGAAACGGTGGTGGGCAGGACAGGGTGGGCAGGAGGTGACCAACATGGCAGGTTGCCACATGCGCAGCTTCTTCGTAGAGAAAACCTCAAGGAGCAGCATCTGGCCCACAAGTGGCGCAAGTGGCAAGGCCAGAAAGCAGCACCAGCACCAGCACCAGCAAGTTTGGGGGGCTCACAGGGAGTGGAGGACGCCACGCATGAAGCTCTTGATCGCCATGCCTGCACACAAGTTGGGATTCGCAAGTGATGGCGTGGCAGTGGTAACGACGCCCTGCAACATGTGGCAGCACAGCAGGCTGTATCCAACGCTCCCTTCTGCTCTCAAACTGCAACGGCAGCCAGCCAACCACTCCAGAACCGCCATGCCCGGCCTCACCATGGCTGACGACAATGGCGGGTGCGTCGGGCCGGGCGTGCGGCAGCACCTGCTGCACCAGGTACTGCGTCATACGCTGCTCCACCTGCCGCTGGCTCTCGCCGTGAGGGGGCGCGAAATTCCAGCCCAGGCCCTGAGGGGCAGGGGAGCGGGGTTGCACGGATGTGCAGGTGGTTGCAGGTGGCTCCCACCTGACATGCAAGTCAGGGTGCATACAGCCCCCCAGGACCAGGACGCCTTCCCCAGCTGACAAGCGCATGCAGGCACCTTTGCATCAACACACAACCTGCCACTGCCTCATCAACAGCCCCCTCTCAGCCCCGCACCCTCTTCCTCACCCAGGGGTCTGCCGCGAAAGCTGCAGTGAGCTCCGGTGTGAAGCACTCTCGCCGCACCGCGCCCTCCCACTGCCCCTGGTCCAGCTCCAGCAGCTGCTCGCTAGATGTGAGCTTGTCGGTGGGCACCTGCGGGCGGGTGGTAAGGGGGCCAGGTTGGAGAACGATAGGTGCAGGCAGCTATGTGCGGGTCAGTTAACCTAAGGCGAGGCTGTTGCACCAGGCATGGGTTAGTTGCAATTGTACCCAGCACGAGGAGCCGGCATGCACATGCACATGCTGGTATGGTGCCGCACCCCACACGTGCCGGCTGCTGCCGCCCCGCCACTCACGTCCAGGGCCTGCATGACCAGGCGGGCCGTGTCCACAGCGCGCACAGCGGTGCTGCTGAAGAAGGCGCAGCGCTGCGGCTGCACGCCGGCATGGGCCAGCGCCGCCCTCAGATGCGCGCCCAGCGCCTGAGCCTGTCGCTCCCCCAGTGGCGTCAGAGGCGAGTGGTTGGTGCGGCCGCCGATGCGCTGGTCCACTGTCAGGTTCTGTGGGATTGGGAGCACGTGGCAAGGGACAGCATAGGCGCAGTGGTCGAGGAAAGAAGGAGGAGACGAGGCGTGGGGGCGGGCATGATGCATGGCAAGCAGGACTTAGGAGAGCTTGTGCTTACCATGTCGCACTGCCCATGGCGCACGAGCAGGATACGCAGCATCTTCCTGCCCTGGAACGGACAAGAAAAGAGGGTGGGTGGCGAGGGCAAATTGTTGGATTGACGCAGTGGCGACCAGCTCAAGTTGGCAGCAAAGGCGGAGCTGCTGGCGGCGGCGGCGGCGGCGGGAGCTACCAGAGCAGTACCCGGGCTGTGCGCRATTTCATGAACCTCGGCAGCACCTGCAGATCGCAATGTGGCTGGCCAGCGTCAGGAAGGGGCTGCTGAGCCGCCGGCAGCAAGTGGGTGGGCGAGCTGGGTGGACAGGATGGGAGATCGAGCTCGCAGGACGATCAAGCTCGGCATGCAGACATTGATCAGATGACCAACTGCCCCAATTGCAGCGTAGATGCTGCAGACAGCCGGCAGCAGGCACCGCAGCGTGCAATTGCGGCCGCCMGGTCTGCCTGYRGCCTGCTCACCACATTGCANGCATGCYCCCATGTCTAGRRRCGAGCTTGCAGCAGGCGGCGATGGCCCTGCAGCCTCCGCCCAAGTTGCAGAGCTCGAGGACGGCCTCTCYTCGCCTCTGCAGCCYCTCATCAGCAGCCGCAGCACCYTATCAGTCGAGGARGGMGCGYTGGGAGGCAGCAGTGCTSKSCAGCAGCRGCAGNCAKSSRTKGGCNGGC
>JADXDR010000050.1:16183-48810 GCA_025026875.1 Chlorella ohadii | reverse complement strand
GGGGAAGGCAGATGGGCACTGTAGTCTTCCACTTAGCCGGCAGTTTCTGTATTGGTGTGGCACCGCAAAGCACAGTCATACTTGCCATGCCACACATTGCCAATGCCACAAGGCGAAAAGAGAGGAGCAAGCTTGTGCACACCTTCCAGCAGTGCGGCAGCCTCATTGAAAGCGGCCGCTGCGCCTGCAAAGTCCATGCGCGCCATGTGCTGCTTGCCGTGGTCCGCCAGCCTCTGAGCGCTGGCGCGCACAGTCGCAGCCCGGCGGCTAGCGCCAGCACGACTGCCCGGCTGGTGCGTTGTGGCGGCCACTGCAGCAGGCCCCACTGCAGCGGGCCGGGCTGGGGCAGGATTTGCAATGGGGCGGTGAGTCTCCCCCGGTGCGTTGCCAGCCGTGGGCTGTGCCGTTGCTATGGGGGCTGCTGCTCCTGCTGCAGTGGGGCGAGGCGCCGCTCGCTGCGGTACCGGCACCGCCGCCTGAAGTGAGGCTTGGTTTGCCGCAACGGCGACGGCAGCGACGGACGCTGCTGCCACTGCTGCCGCCAACGCTGCAGCCGTCCCTGCGGCTGCCACAGGGCGCGCAGCTGCTGCTGCGGGGCGGCGCAGGGAGGAGGTGCGGCCAACCATGGGGCGGGGCGCTGGGCCTGTGACTGTCCGCTGCTGCGCCTGGCGGCTGGTGCAGTTGTGCTGATCTGGGTGGCGGTGCGCCAGGCAGACGNCGTGTGGCACATGCCCGGCACGTGAAGTCGTTGGTGGCATGCAGCCGCTCCCTGCAGCGTGGCACTGGGCAGTGCGCTGGCCCCGCCGCCGCACGTGTGGCAGGGCAAGCGCCCTCTGCGACGTGCCTGCGTCGCAGGAAATCAGTGAGTGAGCTGCCTGGATGCAAAGACGCTGTGGTGAGATACACAATGTCTGTGACATCAACCTTCCATGCGCCCAACTGTGCCAGTAGGGCATGCCAACCTGCCTGCCCAGGACCTTGCCCTCAAGGGTCTCACCTGGCCACGGCGGCGGCTGGGTCGCCCATGCCCACAGCGACCTGGCTGTGGCAGTGGGGGCACTCTGTGCGTCCACAGCAGCTGTGCTTCGCAGCAGGTGCGTGGTCGTTACAAAACTTGCTGCGGGGAGGACGTCATGCAAAGTATCACTGCCATCAGTGGGGGCGAGTGGTGGCAAGCGCATAGCGGGCACGGGGCGGCGGCGGTGGGTCGAAGTCAGTTTTGGCGCAGGCACCGCGCTCCCTAACCCTATGCAACAGTGTGGCGGGTTTGGCTTGAGARASGAGGCAAAGACCGCACCTGCCGCACCAGTCGCACTCCAAGGCGAGCAGCACCTTCTTGGCGCACGAGCTGCAGGACACCATCCACCGCTGAATCTCAGGGTCTTGGACCGTGGAGGRGTCCTGACCCGGCGCAAGGGCCTCCAGCCTCCAGTGCAACACCATACTTCCGGATGGAAGCCTGTCGCTCGCTGKTCTTGCAAGGCAACCGCTGTTCACGTTGCAAGCGTCTGCAGCAAGGGCATGAACGGGGGTTTGCTGGCCAAGGCTCGCCATGTCACGGTCGAACATCCTGCACAACGTGTTCGCGCTGCCTGGGTGGCCGGATATCTTAATTGTAAAGTCTGAACAGGCGATCTGTCTGCCAGGCAGAGGCTTGGCGCACTTCCCGGCGACAGGAGACTTTGGAACCCTTGCTGGGCGGTCTGTAGCGAGTAAACAACGTCGCTACGCAAAAAGGAGCCTGATCAGCAGCAGATGGCAGCAGCACAGAGCCCGCCGTCTCGCGGTTCGCCCTGGCAGCACCCCGCTGCCGCTGCAGTCCACGAGTGGGCCACCACTGCCGAATGTGGATCTCCGCCCCCCGAGCCAGCTGCACAGGTGGCTTCCCCCCTNGAGAGAAGGGGTCGCTAGGGGTCCATGTTGGAGATGGGAGGCTGCACGTGCCTCTCCACTCCGTGGCTGCTGCAACGAGGACCAGTGCCGGGCATGCGTCGTGCCCAGCTGGGCAGCAGCACCGGCTTGTTGCGCCGACCGGCAGCACACACACCACTGCCAGTTGGATCGTCTGGAAGTGATTAAAGCCCAACACGGGTGCATGACGTTGGCAAATGCCTGGATGGCAGATGCCTGGGTGGTGACGAGGGGCGGCGGCAGCGGCGCCGCCGCTGGCGGCGGCGGCGGCGGCGGGAGCTACCAGAGCAGTACCCGGGCTGTGCGCAATTTCATGAACCTCGGCAGCACCTGCAGATCGCAATGTGGCTGGCCAGCGTCAGGAAGGGGCTGCTGAGCCGCCGGCAGCAAGTGGGTGGGCGAGCTGGGTGGACAGGATGGGAGATCGAGCTCGCAGGACATCAAGCTCGGCATGCAGACATTGATCAGATGACCAACTGCCCCAATTGCAGCGTAGATGCTGCAGACAGCCAGCAGCAGGCACTGCAGCGTGCAATTGCGGCCGCCCGGTCTGCCTGCAGCCTGCTCACCACATTGCACGCATGCTCCCATGTCTAGGAGCGAGCTTGCAGCAGGCGGCGATGGCCCTGCAGCCTCCGCCCAAGTTGCAGAGCTCGAGGACGGCCTCTCTTCGCCTCTGCAGCCCCTCATCAGCAGCCGCAGCACCCTATCAGTCGAGGAGGGAGCGTTGGGAGGCAGCAGTGCTCTCCAGCAGCGGCAGCCATGGGTTGGCGGCAAGGCGGCGGCGGCGGACGGCGATGCTGCCTCAGGCTGCCCAAGCCCCAGAGCCTTTGCCTGGGTGAGCCCGCCGTGGCTGCATTTGCAGAACGTCCTGGGTGGCTGTGCTAGCTCGCCCCACGCCTCGCCTGCCGATGCTGACGCCCGGCTGCTTCAGGCCCCCCGCCCCCCGCTCGCTGCTGCGGCAGGAAATCGCTGAGCAGTCAAAGCTGGCGGCGCCGCTGGCCGTCAATTTGATCGCCAACTACAGTCTGTCCATCGTCAGCCTCAGCTTTGTGGGCAAGCTGGGGGACACATCGGTGCTGGCGGCTGCGGCCCTGGGCAGCACACTCAGCAGCATGAGCGGGTAGGTGTGGCTGAGCGAGAACCGGTTGAGTGCGTGTGGGCTGCTTGGCAGGCAGACGGTGCTTGCCGCCTTTATTGCATGGCAAGCGCCTTGCTGAGTGCCACTGGTACATTGCTGCTGTCGCCCTTGCTCAAACAGGGCACCCATACCCTCCCCTGCCCTGCCGCAGTAAGGTGCTGCTGATGGGCCTGTGCGGCGCAGTTGACACCCTAGCCAGCCAGGCCTCTGGGGCGGGCCAGCCGCTGGGCATCATCTTCCAGCGGGCCGTGCTATTTCTGGCGGTGCACTGGTGGGTGGGTGGGCTGGCAGGGGCCGCCGGCAGCACTGGCGGCTGTGCGGAGCTTGTCGCTTGTCGATGCCAAATGCCTGCACTACACGTGGCGCTGTTCTGCTGTTGGCGTTGACTGCTGAAACGGTGAGCGCTGTGCCAACCATGCCACACCTTACATGCTGCCTCACTTGTCCTCCACCCCTGCAGCATCCCCATCACCGGCCTCTTTGTGGCAGTACCCTCCCTGCTGGCTGCGGCGGGACAGCCGGCGGAGATGACGGCTGCTGTGCGCGCCTACCTGCTGGCCCTGCTGCCCAACCTGTGGCTCGATGCCGTGGCCCGGTGAGGGAATGCTTGGGCAGGACGGGGGACAGTGAGGGAGAGTGGGTGCAGGATGGGGATGTGATATTTGCAGGAGAGCAGTTGCCGATAATTCACCTGCAAGGTCCATGGCGCATGCGTGACGTGCATAATTTAACAGCTGCATGGGCACATGAGAAACAAAGGCAGCCGTGCTTCCAGAGCTTGGTCCACCCTCCTGCCCTCTTACTCATGAAGCACCAACATGAAGCACCAACATGAAGCACCAACATGAAGCACCAACTGCCCGGTACTGCCTGCGCCCTCCTGCCCAGGCCCCTGAACCGCATCCTAGTAGCGCAGCGCATCACGCAGCCGCAGATGGTGACGGGCCTGGTAGTGGCGGCACAACACGTGGCGGCCTGTTATTTGTTCATACATCGCTGGGGCTACGGCTACCTGGGGGCCGCATTTGCGGCATGCTGGAGTACGTTTCTGTCTCTGGCGCTGCTGGCGGCCTGGGTCGCGCTTGCCGGCAAGGGCGAGCAGGTGCGGCGGCTGGGGCAGGTGCACAGCTGAGGTGGGCTGGGTGCCACATTGAATAGTTGAGATGGATCCGTGCATACTGACCTGCAGCCCTTCAGGGCAGCAGCACCATTGGGTGCTATCCAACAGCTCTGCCATGCTTTCTATGCTGCCGCAGGTGTGGGGCCGCCCGAGCCGCGCGGCGCTGCAGGGGTGGCGCACGTTTGCGGGCCTGGCGTATGCCTCAGCAGGTGACTCATTTGGGCATCTAGCTAGCTGGCTGGGTATGTCATTTCTGCCTTCCTGGTGTGTGATTTGAATCGTTATGTCACGGGTTGCTTTGCACTGAAGTAGTGCGTAACCTCAGCGTCTATCGACGCCCGCCCAACCCACAACCCTGATCCCCAACCCCCCATGCAGCCATGAAGTGCATCGAATCGTGGAGCTTTAGCCTCATGAACGTGCTTGCGGGCTGGCTGCCCGGCGCCGCGCAGGCCGTGGCTGCAATATCAGTCGCGTTTAACCTATACGGCATCCTCTTCATGGGTTTTAGCTCCTTTGCAATGGCGGCATCCACCAGGGTGGGAAATGCGCTGGGCGCTGGCCGCGAGGCGGCTGCCCGCTTGGCGGCCCTGGCCTCTGCGATCGTGGCCCCCCTCATCTGGCTGGTGGTCGCCGCCCTGCTGACCTGGCCGGTCAGCCAGAACTGGCTGCTGGGGCTGTTCACCACAGGCACCGACCCTCTGCTGCTTGAGGTGCGGAGGCAGGGGGGCCAGAGGGGGCTTGCCAATTGTGTGCAGGGTGTGCGCATGCCCGTACCTGCGATGCTCCTGGCGATGCTCCTGGCCCCTGCTGTGCTGTTTGCCCTTTGCTGTGCTGTCTTGCCGTGCCCATCCAGCCGGCTGAATGCCATTCCCCATTACTCCCAACCTGTCCGAGCGCAGCGCATGCGCAGCCTACTGTACCTGGTCGTGCTGCTCGAGCTCTTCGATGGGGCGCAGGTGGGTACTCTACGGGTTGAACTGCTGGGCGCGGTGCGCACCCATCATGGCGTGTGACTCGCTCCCCATCGCTTGCTTGCTGCCCCCACAGACCATCCTATCTGGCATCATCGCGGGCGTGGGCAAGCAGAAGCGCGGCAGCGCCATCAACGTGAGCTGGTCGCTAGCAGGCAGGGTTGGCAGGCTGCATTGAGGGCCGTGGTGCCTTTCAAATCCTGCTCAGCTGCTCAGCTGTGTGTTTTGCCACCCTCACCCCCTGCTGCAGGTGGTTGCCTACTGGCTGGTTGCGGTGAGCGCCAGCGGCAGGGTGGGATGCCTGATCAGAGTAGAGTGCATGCCGAGGGCGCAGCCTGGGGACAGCGTCTGCAGGTGCTGTCTTCCTCTGCCTACCAGCGCCCACTCCCTGCCACGGCTCCTGCTGAACCCCTCCCTCCCAGGTGCCGGTGGCCTGTCTGTTGGGCTTCCCTTTGAAGCTAGGAGTGCAGGGCTTTTACGGCGGCATGGTGCTGGGCCCGATGATACAAACCCTAGCCTACCTGTACGTGATTCTGCGGCTGAGCTGGAAGCACGAGGCACAGCTGGCGCGGCAGCGATTGGCGGCGGCCGCCGAGCCACTCTAATGTGCAATCTGTCTGTACAACCAAGTTGCAATAAAGCTTTGTCCATATGACCAACCCCACCCACTGTATCTAAAGCTCTCATTCCATCTGTTACCCTCCGATTGTCTGTTCTCAGCCATCCGCCCCTTCTCGAGACATTGCGCTGTAAGGCATTACAGCTGAGCTGCTGCCGTCGCACACAGGGAGGGTGTGCCAGACGGCGGCTGCCAAGGACGGTGAAACAGTTTTGGAGGCAGTGCTGGGGGTGGGGCGACGGGCGGAGCATAAAACAGGGAGCAAATCAGAGGTCAGCAATCACAGGGGAGGCAGGGAAAAATAGGTCAATCTTGGGCACGCCGGCGTACAAGGCCCGGGCTCGCAAATGTGCGGGGCTTGGCTGCAGCCGGAAATGTGGTGTGGGTTTGCTGCTCCTGCTGCGGCGCTAGGTGCTAGGGAGGGCAGAAAACTCGTGGAAGCTAAGACCCTAACGCATACTAGCAAAGAACCGGCTGCTATTGTTGTTGAAGCGTGGCAGTGCCGCTACCCGCAGCGCCGGCGGCCGCGGCCGCCATTGCGTCCGCTGTTGCTCTCTGCGCCGCCGCCCCTCCTGCTGCTCCTGCCGCCTGGGCCACTCCGCCGCTGCTGCTGCCACCATCGCTGCTGCCCTCGGCGCTGCTGCCGCCCTCCGCCTCCTCCTCCCCCTTCTTGGCCTTGCGCTTGCTGCGGTCGTCCATGGGGGGCCGGCCGCCGCGCTCCGCCCAGTAGGCCGCGTTGCGCTCCGCCCACTGCTGCCGCACCTCGGGGCTCACATACTCCTCAATGCTCTCGGGCACCACCCANGGGCTCGGGCGGCGTGAGCGAGCAGTTGGCCACGCGGCTGCCCACAAACCGCATCTTGGTGGGGCTGTCAATCTTGTGCAGCACCAGCCTGCGGGGTGGGCGGGGGCGGGGGGNCAGTGGCAGCATGTGCGCGTGTGTCAAACTGAGGCAAGAAGAGCAGCAGCCTGCTGTAAGCGCACAGCCAGCACGGCAGCAGCCGAATGCCCAGCCACCACACGCTCTTGATCAGGCGGAGCCAGCACAGCACTACTGAAGCCTGGCGGGCAGCGCACCAGGGGTCTGTGGAGCAGATGTCGTCCTCAAACTCGTCCGTCAGCTGGAAGCGCAGCACAAAGCGCTCGCCCGGCACGCTGCGGCAGCAGCGGGAGGGGGGCCGGAGGAAAAGATGCTGAGGTAACGTACGCAAAAGTGCAGCTCGAGACACACCCATGCATGCGCATCCAGCGCGGTGCTGCATCCAGCGCGGTGCCGCCGCTGCTCCTGTTTTGCCTGCCGTCCACTCCATGCCCACCCCTATCCCCGCCCCCGCGCGCTCACCGGCGCGGCGCCTTGAAGCAGCAGGGCGCTGCCCACGTGAAGAAGCGGGGGTGGTCGATGTGCCGCAGCTCCATGGGCATGAGCCAGAAGCCCAGCGTCGCGTCCTCAATGGGCGTGAACTTGAGCCGCATCCTGCAGTTCGACGGAGTGGAGGGTCGAGAGGGCGGTGAAGGGATGCGAACAAGCACAGTTGCAGGCACTCAGCCGCACACCGGCAGCACCAGCGCATGCGGCATCACCGTTGTTGCCAGCCCGCCCAGCCCGCCCCCCSCACCCCCGCACCTGGCGTGGATGTCCACCAGCATGCGCGCCACCTCGCCGCCAATGACGTACCCGCCGCCCATCATGTAGTTGGGGTACTGCTTCAGGCCTGCGAGGAGCGGCAGAGGCAGCAGCCAGGCAGGCAGGTAAGCGACAGCGGCCTTGATGCTGCCTGGCTGCTCGGGAAAGAGCAGCGGCACCACATGGCAATCAAGCCCTCCGCTGCTGAAGTGCTCAAGCATGCACCTGTGTGGTTGTAGAAGACCGCGTTGTTCCACTTGTGCCCCGGCTGCAGCATGACCTCCGAGTGGCGCGCCATGGTGCCCATGTACAGCCGCTCGCTGCACGGAGGAGCGCGGCAGCTGGCAAGAGGCTAAGTCTCGTGCAGAGCGCAGCCCGCAGCAAAGCAGCAGCGGCAGTATCACCGGCGGCGGTGGGTAAAGCATGCACACCAAGCAGCAACAGCAGCCCCGCAACTCCCCACAACTCAGCGGCGGGGGCAGGCMCGAGCGTCCTGCACGCCCCGCCGCCCGCCGGCTCACTTTTGGCAGCCCGGGTTCTGGCACAGCAGCTTGAGCTGCTCCACCATGGGCGCCACGTTGATGAAGGCATCGTCGTCAGTCTTGAGCACATAGGCCACATCATAGTGCGTCACCGCATACTCCATCACCTGCTCAGCAGACGAGCGCCGAGCGGCGACAGCAGGTTGAGAGCCAGGCAAGCAGGTCAACTGGTGCCAGCAGGCTGCAAAGCATACACAGCCGTGCAGCACAGCTTTAACACCCACTCGCACTGGCCACAGCTGTGCACCCTGCAGCGGCGCCAAAAACAGCGGCGGGCGGCATGCCACGCGACCGGCCGCCCGTCTCCAGCACTGCCGCCGCTCACATAAAAGGTCTTGAACAGGATGGACTTGTAGTTGGTCTTTTCGCGCACAAACACAATGTCTCCAAACTCCTCCAGCTCGCTCTCCACCTGGCAGGGCGGCAGAGCAGAGCAGCGTCTCGTGCATCAGGAGCTGCAGAAATGCCGCAGCGGCGGCGGCAGCCGACAAGCCCCGCAGGCGGCACAACGACTGGAATGTTGCACCTACAACAACTGCACCGCAGGAAGTACCCAACAACTGAACAAGGCACTRCNGCKKCACGCATAACGGCGCAGCTGCACCTAGCTGCGCGCAAGTTCGGCGGCGCGTCTCACCTGCGGCGTGCGCTCGTCCTCCGACAGGATGAACTTGGCCACCACCTGGCCGGGGATTTGGGCCTTGTTGGCCCAGGCCTCGCGCACGGCGAGGCGGCGGTGGCGGTAGCCGCGGCCCGACAGGATGCCGATGAACAGGAAGAGCTTGGGCAGCTCGCCGGCGGCGGGGGCCTCGCCGCTGCCGCTGCCGCCGCTGCCGCTGCACTTGCGGCACGCTGCTGCTGCTGCGCGGCTGTCATGGCAGCGATGGCCGCCTGCTGCGCGGGGTTGAGGGTGGAGCGGTAGGCTGCCTGCTGCTCCGCCGTTGCAAAAGANCAGCTGCCAGCACCCCGCCGCCGCTGCTGCCACCTGCACCGGCTGCTGCCAGGGCTGCGCCGCTGCGCTCCAGGCCGCTGAAGGACGGAGATCCCTTGCTCTGCTCTTCCAACACGCTGCGCTGCCGCTGCACCACCGCCTCCCGCCGGCTGCTGGTGGCCCTGAAGAAGAGGCTGCCCAGCAGCGCGGCCAGCAGGAAGGGCGCCAGCGCCGCCCAGGCTGTGCGGCCAAGGGCGCCCCTCCGCGCCGGCCCCTGCGCCAGGGGCAGGCCCTTGCGCATGTTGCACAAAGTATCGAGATCTGAATTAGGAGCGACTGCGTGCCTGGAGGGGCCCCAGCTTGTAGTGCAGGGAGGCACCATGCGGCCAACACGCTTGGGTACGAACAGCAATTTGCTCGGAGCCGGCTGCACCTGTCCAACACACAGGAGGACGTCACAAGCGGGGCTGCATGCAGGGAGGAGGGCTGCCCCGCCCGCCGACCGCAGACAGCCGACGCCAGCCTGCTGTCACCCCTGTAGCGGGCTGGCGAATGTTGCAGCCTTGTTCCGCATGCGCAGGCGTGGCCGTGCCTGCTAGCACTGCGCTGGCCTGCTGTGCAATACAACAAATCGTGGTTGCATTGCGATCAAGGAATACAGACACAGTGTTTGGTACAAGCAGCAAGATGGCTGCTGGGCAGGAGCAAACAGACGCACAAGAGAACCGACATGGTGGCCTGCGCCTCGCTGCTCTGGGGCCGCTATTCCGCGCCCGCCCGCTGCTAGTCCGTCAACGGAGCGCTCGCCGTGCCGCCCAGGCCAAACTTGGTGAACAGCGCGGTGATGCAGGCGGCAATGCACGGCGTGCTCTCCCGCGTATACCCGCCGCTGAGCAGCTGAACGATCGGCACCCTGCGGGCAGGATCGGCAACTGCTTGTGGACATGCAGGCCTCCACTACTTGAAGCCGCTGTCTCATGCTACACAGCACTGCTCCTAGGTCCACCCCCGCTTGCAAGACCTGCACTTGCCTGTGGTCCAGCGCCGCCTGCCACACCATTTCATCGCGCCGCACCACAGCCTCCTGGCTGACCTGCAGCCTGCCCAGCGGGTCACCTGCAGAGGGGGCCAGCACGCCGGGCGGGCAGCACTGTGCATCACACACAGCCGTTGCTGGAAAGGCAGTGGACATAAACGGCCGCTTGTGCAAGCAGGCGCCTGCAACACCCCCGCCCTTGCAGAGCCCTTGTGCCTTGCCGCTGCTGCACGCTCTCCACAAGCAAACGCTGCCCAGCGCACCTGCAAGGATGTCGGTGCCGGCGTTATAGATGATCAGGTCGGGAGAGAATTGGTCAAAGGCCTGCGCCAGCGCGCCGCTGAGCGCCTCCAAGTACTCGGCATCGCCCGCAGCTGGCTGCAGCTCGCGCGCCACATCGATGGCCTGCCCAACGGTTGGCATGAGAGGAGACAGGGTGTATGAGTCGCGCATCTACAAGTCTGCTGTGGACGCAGCAGGCAGCTGGGTGGCTGCCCATCGCTGAGCCGCGCCTATCTCCCTACCGTCAGCGCATGCTCTGCTCAGCGCCATCGCTCACGCTGCAAATTTCTGCCTGCCTGGGGCGTGCCGCAACAGGCTGCCACATCACCCACCGGCTTGGCGTCCTTGTCCCAGGGGTACGCCTTGGCATTGTAGATGTCAACGATGAACAAGTCCTCGTCCTGGTACTGCTGCTTGCACCGCGCCACACCGTTGCCCTGCAAAATGGGGCAGGGAAGGGAAGCGTGTGGGAGGGCTGCTGGCACGCTTGCTGTATGTTGCGAGCATGCCTTGCGCTTGGGTCAACTCACACGCAACTTGCCACCCTGCCCCTGCCCCTCCTCTCTCCCCTTCTGCCCTTCGCTCTCACCTGGTGCACGTCAGTGTCTATCACCATGACTCGTCGCACCAAGCCGCCAGACGCAGCCCGAAGGCGGCGGGCGGCCAAGTAAATGTCGCTGAAAGGACACCAGCCGCCTCCCTGCAAAACAGTGAGCGGTGGGTGTGAATGGAAAGCTAGTTTACGAGCGCTGGGGTAGAGGTTGAGCAGGGCACAATGCTGCTTGACCAGCCAGCCTTCAGCCCGACCCTCACATTGTCGGGTGCCGCGTGGTGGAAGCCGCCGCCAAGGTTGATGGCCCAGCCGTGCTGCATGGCCAGGGCAGCAGCGAGCATGGTGCCTCCCGCCATGGTCGCCATGGGCTGCAGCACCTTGCGGCGCAGCAGGAAGGTTGGCAGGAACGCCAGGGGGGCCAGCTCCGTGACCTGCGGTTGCGATTGGGAGGGAGGAGGCGATGCCGTGCGCTAAGCTTGTGACAAGATGGCAACACACACAGCAGCATCAACAACACTGCCTCCCACATCAGCCGCAACCCACCTCTGCAGCTTACCATTGCCACCTTGAGCGAGCTGCTGTTGAGCTTGTTGAGGTATCGCTCGGTGTGCACCTCCCTCAGCACAGCATGCGTCGCCTCCTGCGCCTCCACCAGCTGGCCGGCAGACAGCACCCCACGGGCCTCCAGCAGCGCCAGCACGTGCTGGAACTTCTTGCTGTCAAAGGGGTGCAGCCGCTCCAGCCCCCAGAACGAGATGTTGTATGCGGGGGAATAGCAAATTGGCAGCTGCGTGTCGACGGGCCAGCCGCCTAGGTCGGCGTATGCGCCACGCACAGCGGCCGCCACGTCGGGCCTGCATGGACCACGGCCGATATGGTTTGCTAAGGAGCCACGACGCCCGCTCAGTGTCGCAGCAATGGTAGGTGCTGGCTCAACACGGGAGGCCCATCGCACCTGGCGCATGCGGCGAATGCAGAGGGCCGCGCCGATGGCTCCGCTACCACATCCGGCCCGGCTGGCGAGGCAGCCGCCTGCGCGCTACTACTGCTAGCAGTGCTGCAGGAAACGCGTAGAGAAAGGAGGCTGTGAGGTTGGGCAGTCGGGAAAGAGAAGTAGGGCAGGGACGCCAGCGGCAACACCCACCCCATCAATGCCGCTACAGCCGAAAGCGGGAGCAGCCGCCGGGGCCGCCTGGGAGCTGCCTGCGCAGCGCTTGGCGTTCTGCACGCCTTGATCATGCGCTGGGTGGGGCAGGCGCTGCGCCTGAGTGGGGGAACAGATGGGGACGCTCGCACCAAGCCTGGAGCGCACTTAGCGCACTCTCCTCTATCCAGAGGCCCTTGGAGTGCGATCTAGCAACGACTGATCTGTCCGCCGCGCCTCCTCCCTGGGGTTCAGGCTGCCGGCTGATCTGGCGGCGCTGCAAAGCTCCGACGCAGGTACGCCTGTTGCCTGCCAAGCCGCCCAGGCAGGTGATGAGGCCTCATATTGCTTTCAGACACAATCATGGCAAAGCATGCACAATGCTGGCGTTGGCTTAGACCGGATGGGTGTACTGCATGCCTTTCCGTTGGCACTGCCGCTGGCTCACAGCTGAGTGTCGCCCAGGTCACAGTTTGGTACACTAGCAACAGCACATTTGTTGCCGCGCCGCAGCAGGCTCGCAGGCAACTCTTCTAGCGCTGCGGGGGCACATTGAGCGGGTCTGCATCTATCTCTGGCTGTGGCAGGCCGGGGGCTTGCGCCAGGTGGGGCCACGCGCTCTTGTGCACAAAGATGGTGTTGAAGTGGCGCATCTCGGGGGACATCTGCTCCGTTTTCTTCAGCACCTCGTAGCTGCAGGGGCAGATCAGCGGCAGGAGGCGAGTGCTGGGCGCAGCAGGGGCACCCATGGGGGTCAACTTGTGTGCCAGTTCCCTTTGCATCTCAGGACATTATACCCTGAACCATGTCCATGCCTGTTGAAGCTCAAGGGGCTCCAGGCATCTCATCCAGCCCATTCCCCTGACAACGCGCACCCAACTGCCAGCAGCAGCTTGGTCACGTCTGCATCCTTCTCCTTGTTGTGCCCATCCAGCTGCAAGGAGAGGGCTCACGACGGGCAGGGCCAGTCAGCGTTCCCTTCAGTAGAAGCAAGGAGGGCATTCTATGGGGATCCGAGCAGCGCTGGGCCGGCCAAGGGGCATGCGCAGCTCCAGCATGCGGCAGGCCGCGGGTAGGTTTCTGTGGAGAATATCATCAGTGACTCACCTCCACCATGATGACCTTGGCCTGCGCGGGTGACAGGCAGGCAGGTGCACACTGAGCGCAGCAGCGCATCAATAATACCAGCCGGGGATGGGTTGCAGGCTTGCAGCGGGCCGGCAAACGCCAGCTAGGTTCACGTCATGCACGGCAAGCAGGGCCGCACTGATGCATAGCGGAGGGGCAGCGTAGTTGTGGCGCATTCACACCTGGAAGCGGCTGAAATCAACTGTCTTGAGCACCTCCAGCTCAGCGCCCTCTACATCCAGGCTCCAGAGGTCGGCGCCGCCAATCCCAAACCTGCAGGGGCAACATGGCCGGCAGCACCATCAGGCGATCGTGTCGATGGCAATCAGAAGAGACGCAAACAGCAAACAATGGCACCCATCAGTCGCGTCATCCCATGCATAGCTGGCATGACGCATGGGATGGCGCGACCCATRCTCTCAGGGCCCCAGTGCTCGCAGACAGATGTGCAGGCTGCGTGCACCCTTCCATCCCCTTCCCCATCCCCACTTGCTTGTCCAGCAGGAACTGAAAGGGCACGCAGGGCAGCTCCGGCAGCGTCTCAGGCTTGACATCCCTGTGGAACTGCTGCTTGAACCCCTCTGCACGTGTTGGCATGTGGGCAGGGCCAGGTGGGGCAGATCCAGGCGGGGCAGGGGTAGTTTCGTTAAGCAAGGTGTTGCAAAAGGCCAGCAGGTATGCAGGCACATTGGTCTATGCCAGTCTCGGGGCAGGTCAGGTATAGCGCTGCTGTGGCACTCAGCAGATCCTCCAGAAGCCACGGCACCCCAGTGCGGCGATGTACATCAGTCTAAGACCCAGACAGCACAGCAGGCAGCCAGGCAGCTCGGCATGTGGTTGGTAAGTAAAACAAACCCAGCGTGCACGCACCCGCCATGAACTCCCAGATGCCTCCAACATTCCCCGCGCTGTGCCAGCGCACGGTGCGGAAATCGCCGCACACCGCCGCATGCACAGCGATGGCATCCTTTCGGTTGCGGATGAGGTCGTTAGCCATGCCTGCATAGCAGCAGAAGCGTGGTACAGATACCTTGCAACCGGGAATGCTGCGTTGTGGCAGGACACACTGCAGATGTGCACCATGCCGCGACGATGCTGCTTTACATGGTGCAGGTGCTGCATGCCGGCCAGCAGGCAAGTCTGGTCAGCGGGGCATTTCGCAAGCAGCACAGGTGTGTTGCCTCACCTGGGCACGCCTCGATCAAGAGGCCCTTCCAACCCGCTGCCTGGTACAGCCAGCGGGTGTTCGACAGGTCCACGCCGTTCATCGCGCCCATCTCGATGTAAAAGCCGTTGACCTGGGCAAGGGCCGGGGGCGCAGGAACACATGTGGAGATTGGAATGGGGCTTGCCCAGCCAATTGGAAGGCAGCATCGGGTGCACCAGCTGTGCGCCGCCAGGGGCTGCAAACTAAGTAGGCATGTGGTGACGATGCGAGCGGTGCAGCTGTGCACACATTTGTGTGTGCAAGATGCAGCCCAGTAGTGGTGCACGATGTTCAGCCGGCGGCCGGCCCAGCAGACGCACTGGCCACAACAGAGCATGCAACCTCTGCAGTGCCGTGCACAAGGCAACTCAGGCACCTACCTTGTTGAAGAACAGATTCTTCGACAACCAGACGTCTTCACCGAACTGAGAGTTGAATGGCACCTGCAAGGCAAAGGCAGTGGGGTTTGTTGGGTGGCACGGCAGCAGGGCATTGCGGCAGTTGGAACGGTGTGGCAATGCCAACTCTGGCGGCGGCGGTGGCGGCGGCGGCGGCAGCAGCAGCAATCCCCATGCAGAGAAGCATGGCCACGGAAGCAAACAGCAGGCATGGTGTCACAAGAGTGAAATCAGCGCCCCTCTCACCGAGGTGTTGACTGTGCCATCAGCCATGGCGCTGTACTTGCAGGGATGCTGCGGGCACAGTGCCCATGTGGGCAGGTTCAAACTCAGACTGATGCCGAACTCTGGCACATCGCCATAGGATGGCACCGCAGAAGTGCCGCTCCTGCTGCCGCTGCTACTGCCGCCATTGTAGCTGCTGTCACTGCTGCTACCGGCGCTGCCATCGCTGCTGCTTGGTGCATAAGAGAATCCCCTGAAGGTGAAGACGAGCAGCAGGACCAGCGCCACAACAATTGCGAAGCCCAGTGGGGAGAAAAGGCCTCCGGCACGGCGGGTGCGAGCTGCGGCCAGTGTCGCCATGGCCGCCTGACCCTACCGCTGCCGACACTAATGCCCTGCAAGCTGTGACTTGCTGCACCCGACAAAAGGACTTGGACTGCCAGTCACCCTGCAGCTCAGAAGAAGTGCGGAGCAGGCGATCTCAAACGCCGCTGCCGAAAGCAACCAGCCGGAGCGGCGGCAGCGGCGGCGGCGGCAAATTGCTGCTTGGCGGCTCTGATGGTGGCGCTGTGCTCGGTGTCGCACAAGCTCACCCCCCTGCTCCCTAGGCTTGCGGCGTGCGATGGCGTACCCCAGCCTCGCCAACTCGCCAAGCCAGCGCCCTGGGCTGCGGGTGGCTGCTTCTTGTGAAACAGATGGTGTTGGTATATGTTTTGCAGCGATCTGACGGGAGGCAAAATGCCGATCTGGCCAAAGATGGCAGGCTGGTAGGTGGCCGCCACCCAACGCCCGTGTTTTGGGAGTTCATCATACCTAGAGACAGCGCCTGATGTCCGACAAGTCCACCGTGTCAATTCAAGAGCATTACACAGTGCTGTCATTCGTTCAGTACACCGTACTGTAAGCACGTCACACCAGGAGCGGGGAGTCGAGGACGGCAAAACCGGCCGCCACGCCGCCCTCGTCGCTGGTTGCCGCCTTGGTGCGCACCAGGTGCCCCGCCTCTGCAGACAGCATCACCTGGCTGCCGCGCCGCACGTACGTGCTGTACACGCCCAGCTCAGAGAGTGTGTCGGCCTCGGCCGCCTGACCGCGCCGCACCATGATGGCGCGCTGAGGTGGCGGCTGGATGCGCTGCATGAGGATGTAGGCGGCCAGGCCGGGGCCGCCCTGCCGCAGCCGCTCCGCAAGCGCCGCGCCGTAAAAGTTGTTGCCGCCGCCCTCGCGCTGCGGCTTGAGCACGTACTGGTCTGGGTTCGCAATGGCGTGCGCCACCACAGCCGCTGTGTCGGCGTCAGCCAAGTCCTCCAGGCCCCACTGCCCCGCAAAGAAGCGGCGCAGCAGCTGTGCATCGGCGGGGGAGGCGGCGTACCGCTCCACCACCCCTGGCCTCGCCAGGTCCTGGGGTGGGGGACAGAGGGGTGGGGAGCAGGAAGTTCTCAGGAGTACAGAGGGTAGCAGGTCCCTCTGCTAAACGATTGCAAGCAAGCTGCTGTTGCCACACATCAATGTTCAGTCGAGACAAGCCGCCAGAGACCCGACCCAGCAGCACACACAGCTTCAAACCCTGCCCAATAGCCTCAGTTTCCAGCAAGCAACACACACCTGCTGGATCTTCTTGGCTCCTGCCAGCTGGTAGGCCACAGTGGGGCACTTGTAGGCATCGCAGCACTCCACCAGCACCCGAGCTGCCCACTCCGCTTCGCTGGGATAGTCGGTAGGGGTGTACCCCGCTCGGAAGTACACAAGCGCCACCGGACGGCCGCCGATGGTCAGCCGCCCATCTGCGCCCAGCTGCCCCTCTGCCGCAATCTGTGTGGTGGTTGGGAGGGCGGCGGGGGCTGTGAGCGAGGGAGTGGTGACTCACAGGGCCCAGGCTGAGTGCCATTCTACAGCTGCCATGCCTGCTGGCAATGTTCGTGGTGTTCACATCCCACAAGACTGCCGAAGCAAGGTGCAGCTGTCCCCCGTGGCCCCCACCCACCTGCGCCAGCGTGCGCCGCAGCGTGCGCACGCCGTGCCGCTCCCACAGCCGCGTCTGCAGCCACTGCTGGTCGTACGCGTTGCGCTCCCCCGGCTGCACCACCATCACCATCACGCCGCCTGGAGCAGGAAGCAGGGTGGATTGAGGGCAGGTTGAGGTGGGCAGAATGTCAGGCAGCAGGAGTGCCAACGGGGGTTTGCATGCAGCCTCAGTAGGCCTTCCGAACACCACGTTGCAACCCCACTTTCAGCCTCCCCTGCCTGCTCCACACCTGGCGTGCCATAGTCTGCTACAGCTGCGCCCATGGCGTCCACAATTGCGTTCATGGCGTTGTGCTCCGGCAGCGCCGCCAGCTCAGCGGGCGAGGCGCCCAGGCGGCCCAGCAGGTAGCGGTGCATGCGGGCCACCAGAGTGGACAGGCAGCCAAAGGAGGAGGCGATGGTGTTGAGCTCCACCTGCAATGCGCATTCAGCGGGGGAACGGAGCGTGCAGCGGTCAGCATGCCACAGTTGCAAACAGCGCACTCTTGGTTAAGGCAGCCCCGGTGTAGATGCCCAGCAGCATCTCAAACACACCGATAGCAATCACAAGAGCACCACCCATCACCAACAACCCCAGCGCACCTGCAGCAGTGAGTTGGTGGGTGCATGCAGCATGTAGTCGGAGCGCAGCACGGCCAGCAGCCGCTCCTGCCCCACCGCCTGCCGCGCATGCCGCACGTCTGCCGTCTCTCGGAACACCCGCAGCAGCCGCGCCTGGGCTCAAAAACACAGGCATGAGATGGAAGAGTTAGTAGCCAGAGCTTGCGGCCAAGGTGTGGCTGGCACATACAGCTTCAACGCAGACTTCCTCCCCGGCAAGCCCAGCTGCTGCTCATGTTGCTGTGGCTGTCACATCTGCCAGGCAACTCAGCAGCAGGCATCACAGCGGGACCCTCGGTCGGTCGCCCAGCTGCCCCACCATGAACTCGTCCTCCTGCGCCGCCGCAGCCAGCACCTCCTGCAGGTATGCCTCGTCCGCAGCCACCGCGTCAATCATGGAGTTGAACGCCAGCGCAGCCTGCTTGGCCTGCGGTACAAGGCCAGGAGAGGCGGGCGAAACAGAATGTGGCAGCGCCGGGCATGTATACGAATTGGGCCGCAGTGATGCACAGGCGGTGCAGCCGCTTGATCAGATAGCCAGCGTGCCTGCCTTGCGGAAACAGCACCTACCTGCTCAAACGTCTCCCGTGGGTACGGCACCGGCAGCAGCGCCAGCGGGGCGTGCACCGCAGCGCAGGCCGGGTCGTCGATGCCCAGCCCTACCAGCTGCAGACGATGGCACAAGGCGAGCAACTTGTCAACGATGCGGGAATGGCGGTCAGCTTCTGTGCTGGGCCGAGCTCCCAACGGCAAGTGCACCGTCGCCACACCATCACTGGCCAGCGTCACAGGCCATGACCAGCCAACCCAGGCCCCACCCATCAATCTGTAGATCACTCTCCCCGAAACCCTCACCAGGCCGTGCTGGCTGGCCCACACCACCGCATCTTCCACCAGCTCCTGCAGCGCGACGGGGTCTGCCGCCACTGCCGCCGCCGACGCCATGTGCTGCGCTGCCGCCAGGCCCTGCTGCTGGGAGGCGACCGCCCGGCAGCGATGCGCTATCCGACGTCGCTGCGCGTTGGTGTGAGGTGCAGGCCGCCGGGGCTGCGCAGCGCTGCGGGGCGGGTGTGCCGGCACTGTGGAGCGCACTGTCTGCGCTGCGGCTGCTACCATGGGTCTTATGGGCGATGCAAGCGAATGTGGGGGCGATGGGGAAGGGGGCGCTTCATGGGGAAGCCCCAGCATGCCCTCAGCAGGTCCAGCCTGTTGACCAGAGCGCCTGCGGAGCTGCGGGTGCCACTGATCGTTTCGACAGTGTAATCTGTGCTGCCTCGCCAGCGCCCACCCCTGCTTGCTTGCACAGTGCACCCCGAGCGCCATGGAGTTCACGCCTGTCCCCCTTCCAGACGAGGGTGGGTTGCTGCTGAACACGCGTAGCACGCCAAGCATTCAGTGGGAGCCGCCGGAAGGCAGGTGGAGCAACTCTCGCCGCCACCGCTGCCGCCGCTGCTCACGCCGCCATCGCCCCACTAGTTCCCTGCCTCGCGGTGCCGCAGGCGAGGCGGGCAGCCTCTGGCGCAGCGAGAAGCTGCGCGACTTTGTCTTCCGCCTGCGCTGCCTGGGCCTGGAGAATGACCCACAGTTTGTGGCCCTGGCGGCCCAGATTGCGGAGGAGACGGCCGCGCTGGAGAAGCTGGCTGAGGTGCAGAAAGCGCCCGACTACGAGCGGCCCTGGTGGCAGGATGGCGAGTACGACAGTGCTCGGGCAGACAGGCAAGCTGGTTGGTGGGGTGGAGTGGGAGCGGGCCAGCCATGCTGGCGGCCCGCATGCCTCGGTCTGCAACAGGCTGTTGATCTGGCCCGCCCTCTCCCTGGCCCCAACCATCCCCGCTGCTGCCCACCCATCCCCACCCCCCACCTTGCGCCTCGCAGAGCCAACGATCGCGGCATGGAGCTGTTTGCGGCCGGCCAGCACAGCGCCGCCTTTGACTGCTTCACTGAGGCCATCCGGCTGTGCCCCACCAGCCCAGTGTACCACTGCAACCGAGCGGCAGCAGCGCTCAAACTGGGGCGGCCCGGCATTGCAGCGGAGGATGCAGCAGCAGCAGTGCAGCGGGACCCAGGATACCTGCGGGCCCACCTGCGGCTAGGCAGGGCGCACATGCAGCTGCAGCAGCCGGCAGAGGCGGAAGCCGCGTTTCGGAGGGCCCTGGAGTTGGATGGGGCTTGTGCTGCCGCGAGCAAGGGCCTGGCAGAAGCTGCGGGGCTGGCACGGCGGCAGCGGCAGCAGGCAGATGAAGAGGCGCAGGCGGCACGGGCAGGCAGCAGGCCGGGCTTGACAAGGGATGAAGTGCCAGAAGAGGAGGCTGTGTCGCAGCTGTATGCCGCGGAACAAATGCTGGCGGCACAACCGAAGCTGCAGGTGCGGATACACAACAGGGGGGATGGGTCGGCTGGTTGCTGCATGAGAGTGTTAGGCCCGCAATGTATTCTTGTGAGCAAGCTGCCGACATTATATGCTGCGTTCAACCGGTAGCGTTGGCCCACCCCCGTGACCGTTTGTGCCGCTTTGCTCCCCTCCCCTCTGAACCTGCAGGCGGCTCGCTGCGCCCATGTGGAGGCCCTGCTGCTGTGCCAGCGGTATGCAGACGCTGAAGCAGCCTGCTCCAGCTTGCTAGAGGGCTCCACCGACCGGCTGTACCTGGAGGCGGAGGCGGCTTGGCGGCAAGGCAGGCTGGAGGCAGCTGCCGACAGGCTGCAGCAGGCGCTGGAGGCGGCGGGCGGGGCGTGCCCAAAGTGCAGCGACCTGCTGCGTTTTGTGGAGGCGCTGCAGCAGACGGAGCAGGAGGCGATATTCGCACTAGAGGACGGCCTGCCGCAGACCTGCATCGACGCCTGCACCCGCTTGCTGGGCGGCCTGCACCCCACCGCCTGTGTGGGTCTGGCCTGCTCCGTGCTGCATCGCCGCGCCGAGGCACACGCGGCACGCCAGGCCTGGGATGCAGCAACCGCAGACCTGGATGAGGCACTCCAACTGGACGCCAGCCATGCAGCGTGCCTGCAGCTGCGGGCCGAGGTGCACAAGCATGCAGGGCGGTACACCCAGTGCTTCCTGGACCTGCAGCGCCTGAAAAAAGCGGCCCCCGGCACGCCAGGCCTGCTAAAGCTGCTGGAAGAGGCAGCCCGGCTGAGCCTGGCAGGCGGCAGCCGCAGGGGTGGCGGCGGTGGTGCGGCACGGGCGGGTACCGGCTCTGAGGCGGAGGCTGCGCTGAAGCTGCTCGAGGTGGCAGCCAATGCCACGTCGGCGCAGGTGCGGCAGGCCTACCTGAAGCAGGCCGCCAAGTGGCACCCCGACAAGTGGAGCGCCGGCAGCCAGGCGGAGCAGCAGGCGGCGGAGGAGCGTTTCAAGCAGGTGCAGCGTGCGTACGAGCTGCTCACTGCCTGAAACTGTTTCAGCTGTTTGCACCAGTGCGATTGCATGTGTGTTTATTAGCGGCATGCATGCAACATGCTGGAAGCTTTGAACAAAGCAGGCGGGAAGAAAGATTATGTCCAGAAAGGAAGAAGAAGCAACCGAGAGGGATGATGAAATGGGGAGGCTGATGCGTTCACACTGGGTTGAGTGCTGTCAACAGTGGCGGAGGCTGGGCCGCTGCGTCGGTCAGGCTGGTGGTGACATGGACGGGGTGCAGCGGCTCAACTCTTGAACGGGGCAACGTACTTGCGCAGGCCCTCCACAATCACGTCATCCGCCGGCTTGGTCTGCTGCGCCGAGGGGCGCGCCAGCGCTGCGTGCATCCACCGCTCAAACCTGCGCGGGTGCATGCGGGGGTGCATTAGCAGGTCGCCTTGTGCTGGAGGCGGGAGGCAACAGCAGGCACCGCACCGCAATCGGCTGACTTGGTGTGCATGCAAGCTAAAGGTTGCACTCCCGAACAGAGCACTCCCCAGCTAGCCTGCTTTGTGCCCTGCGCACCTGTCTGCCCCAACCTCCTTGACCAGCTCTGCCAGGTCAACGCCGCGGTACTCCTTCAAACTGGCCAGCCCGCGCTGCACAAAGCCGGTGGTGAAGACCTGGCGGGCAAGAGGGCAACCATGCGCAGTTGCGGGCTCAGGAACTGAGGCCATCCCGCATGGCTCAAGCCTCTGGAAAGCTGCAACATGCAGCACACGCCGCCAAGCAGCATGAACCGGCACCAGCTGCTTCCTCCTTCTGACCCACACCTCGGCCACGCTGTAGAAACCGCCGAGGAAGTAGTCGCCGCCCTCCTCGCTGCCGTGCAGGCGCAGGGTCGAGTCCAGCACCTGCAGCACGTGAGCGCAGCCAGGTAGAGGGTGTGCAGGTGGGACTCGCCCTTCTCCTGGCCCCCCTTGTTATCTGCCCCTGAACTGACTCGTAAACCCAGGGCAGAGTGCATTTATGCTGGCCGGCAAGCAGCACAACCAAAACCTACTGCTCGACAGGAGCCACACGTCCAAACACCATGCCGGCAGCCTTGCCCGCTTCCGAACCCCNAAACCCCCTCACCTTGATGCCTGCCGCCAGCTTGGCGCGCGCCTGCTCCACCTGTTCCTTCGTCTCCGTGCTGTACAGCCCTGCAGCAGAGGAAGGGCACAAAGGTGGCAGGGTGGCTGGCCGGGCAGTCTGGTGTTGATTGCAGTCAGGTGTAGATGGCGGCCAGAGTATGTTGGCTGCGGCAGCAAGCTGCAAGCCCGCCCTCAGCGAGCCAGCCAGCCCAGGAAGAGAGGAGCACGGAAGCGCACCAAACATGTTGCCGGTGAAGTGGGAGTTGAAGAGCTCGATGAAGAGGCGTGCCTTGGCGGCGGCGGCGGCATCGGCCGGCTCTAGAGGCGGCTCGGGGTACCGCTTGTTCAGGTAGTCTGTGGGTGGAGTGTGAATGTGCGAGTTGTCTGGTTAGTGGATGTTGACTGATAGGCTGGGTGGCAGGTGGATGCAAGTGCTTGGTGGTTGGCGGGTGCCCGCCCGGTGGAGCCGTCCAGCGCGGCCACTGGGAAGCAGCACCTGCCAGCCACACCCCCCAGTTCCCTAGCCTCTTGCCTCTGCTGTGCAGCCCGCCCCCCTCAATCCCGCCAAGACGCCGCTGCCTGCCACCCTCGCTCACCCACGATGACGCCGCTCTCCACCAGTCGTACATCTCCGTCCAGCAGGATAGGCACCTTGGCAGGGGCCTCCTCATTCGGATTGATTGAGTGATATGTGGACACAAACTCTGCATCCTTGTTCTGCAGGTCCACCTGCACAGGTGGAGGTTGGGACAAGTGAAGCGGTGGGTAGCTGCTGGTCAATGGAAGCGGTGCGCCGGCACAGCTGCTGCCGTATTGCCGGCAAGACGNTCAMTGGTGTGCCCTGTGCTTGGCCGCCCACTGCAATGATGCATGCTCCTGCTGTACAGCCGCCCGGGCAAGCGCTGGTGCTCCCACCTTGCGGATCTCAAAGTCCAGGCCCTTCTCGATCAGGGCCACCCACGAGCGCTGCGCATCTGCACCACGATGATGTGAGCCAGGGGTGACGTGAGGCGCTAGCAAACAACAGGTGCGGCAGGCGGCGGCAGGSGGCGGSCAGCGCCCCGCCACGATCTGCGCTCCCACACACTGCATCGAGTCAATGTCTCACAGGGGCACGTCGTGCTGTCAAAGTGCACGCGCTTGGCGGCGGCCGCCATTGTGTTGAGGCGTTTGGAGGATGCAGCGGGCGATCGGACAGCACGCAACGCTGTGCGAGCAGCAGCAAGCATGATCAGCTATGTGGGGGGAGAGGAAGGAAGGAGCACTTCATGCAGCCGCCGCCTTCCGGCGGTCGCCAGCAAAGCAGTGCCCTGCTGCACCTCGTGGCTCAATTTCATCACACGCCCACGCATGCCATGCCGATGCCCAGCTCTTCTGACAGCTAGTTGGCCATGCAAGCCCTGCTGCATCTCCTGCCACTTGCATCTTCCTGCCACTGCTGGCGTTGCATTACAAATCTACACAAACAACACGATGCCGGCAGCAATGGCTGAATCAGTCCTGGTGGCGTTCCGTGTTGCGCCGTCCTTGTAGCGGCATGGATTCTTCAGTCACCTCCAGCAGGGGCGCGGAGCGGAACAGCCGGCAAAGCGTGCGCGCCAGTGTCCGTGACGCTCCTAGGTACAGGCGGCGCAGGCATGGCAGGCGCAGCAGGATGTCCACATCCGCATCTGACAGCTGCAGGTTTGAGTTGTCTGCCAGAGACAGCTCCCTCAGGTTGGTGGCGGCCGCCAGCACTCGCGGCAGCCAGGTGATGCTGTTGCGGGTCAGGTCCAGCGATTCCAGGCCTGCAAGCAATGGCAGGCACAAAGCAGTCGGTGGATGTGCAGCACACCTTTGGCACGAATGCAGCCCGCAGCCAGATGCATGCCACAAACGGCCCGCAACAGGGCACCAGCAGCGCTGGACAAGACAGCCAGCTGGGTTGCAGCACACTCGGTGCATGCTGCCACACACATGCTCGCTGGGCGGCAAGCTCAGCGCACCGGACAGATAAGGGCCGGGAGGCAGCCCAACCAGGTTGTTGTTCTTGAGGGACAGGTGGCGAAGGCCTGTGCGGTTCAGCAGCGCTGCTGGGAGCGGCTGCTGCTGACTGAAGCAGGCCAGTAAAGTGAGGTCCTGCAGCCGTGGTGACTGCTCCAGCAGCGCCTGGATCACTGGTGCAGGGCCGCCGCCGGGAAACGTGCACAYCGACAGCCGCAGGNCTGGTGAGATGGTGCAAAAMCCAGCAGTTGGGCATTGCTGGCGGGTAGAGGGTGCTGTGAAAGATNGGACANGGGCCTGCAGCAAGCCTGGCCGTGTGCCCGCCGGCAGTGATGCCGCCACCNAGCTGCTGCNAGGCTGGACATGCGTCGAATGCCCGACAGACNACAGCTCTTGCACTNGCGCCGCTTGCTCGATTGCACCCCGCTACGCGGCAGCGCTCCAAGGCAGCATCGCCAACCTGTTGGGGGCAGTGTTCTGTCAGGTTCGACAAGAGGTGGTGGCACTGGCGCTGCATGCAGCGGTGGACGGACAAGGATGCAGAGCAAACTACAGCAAAACGTGCGCATGGCTCTTTGCCTGTCCTTGCAGACCCCTGCAAGCCACACCTGCATGTATCCATGCTGCTCGTCGTCTCCGCCCCTGCCAACGGCCCAGGAGCCCAGGCAGGGTAGGCGCGCCACGAGCTGCTGCACGTCCACGGGCTGCAAATCAGCGCAATGCTCCTCCTCCCACCACAGATCTCGCAGGCGGGTGAGGTGCACCACGCTGCTCAAGCCTGGCAGGACAGGGCCGCAGCAGCTGAGGCGTGTCAGCTGCGACAGGCGTGGCAAGGCTGCTGGCAACTCTGGCGGCAGCTGGCCGCCTGAAAGGACCAGCGCTTGCAGGCGGGGCAGGCTGGGGAGCGCTGCCGCGAGGCTGCTCCCCTCCTCATCACATCTGGCTGTCAGCTCAACCAGGCCGGTCAAGCACTGCAGAGCTGCCGCTGCCGCCGCATCCACTGCCATCCCCTCCAGGCGCAGAGATTGCAGGCCGCCGGGGCTGAGGTGGGCCAGCACATCGCTGCCGAGCTGCCAGCGGATGCCGCTCTGCGCTGCCAGCTGCTGCATGCCGATGTGATCTGGGAGCTCGCCCTCAGGGGCCCAGCCCAGGTACTCATCGATGCACACGTGTTGCGCAAAGCCGCCGACGCGACGCAGCAGCAGGGCCTTGGCGTCAAACCAGTGCCGCGCCTGCCCGGTGGTGGCGGCAGCTATAAGCGAGACGCCGGTCAGGTACAGGAACCGCCAAAGGGCGGGCTCGGCGTAGAAGATGCGGTGCCACCGGTGGCTGACCTGCGTGATGATAGGCTGCAGGGCAAAGGGCAGCAGGTGGGAGCCAGTGGAATGAAGCAAGGCCGGTGACCGGCGGCAGGTCGCCGCCGCCCTCTGCAGCAGCCCGCAGCGCTCATCCCGGCATCACGCCCCGCTATGGCGAAGATCCGGCCCATCAGGGGGTCGTCTAGCGACTGCGTTGAGGCGTTGGCGCTTGCTGGAGGCATTTGGCTGCTTGCTTGACCGCAAAGCCGCACGATATGCCGCAAGGCTGCTTGCAGTAGTAGACAGGGAAACGTCAGCACTGCAAGCTTTAAACTCCTCCACCGACTGGAGCCTCTTGCCATGCCGCCCCACACAACACTTCACAGCCGCCCGCAGTCCACCCTGATGTGATTTTAGGCTCCATCATGTCTTGCACATGCTGCCAAACGCCGAAAAAAAGTTACAGTGGCACAACAGATCAGTTGGATTGTGCCTCACGCCGTGTAGACGCGCAGCAGGCCGCCCTCGTGCGCCGTCACGAGCGCCACCCCTGCCGCTGTGCCCGGGTGCGGCGCCACAGCCAGTGCATTGATGGCTGACTGCGGCTGGGCTGCAAGCGGCGGCAGGAACAGCCCGGCGGGGTCTGGAGGCGTCCAGGCACCAGACCGAGGCACCGTCGCCTGCCCCAGCTGAGCAGAAATGTCCCACAGGTGCAGCGCCCCGCCCTCGTCGCCAGCCATGGCCACGTGTCCATCCGTGGCGCAGCAGCGCAGCGGCGTGCCCGCGGGCACCACTGAGGCTGCCACCTCACCGCTGCGCCGCAAGTCCAGCAGGGACAGGCTGCCGTCGGCGGCGGCTGCCACCGCTGCTGTGCCGCTGGGACAGAGGGCCAGGCCCCCCACATACCCGCCATCCGGCACCAGCTGCAGCTGCCACAGCGGGGCGCGCGGCGGCTGCCGCCAGTCCCAAGCAGCCACCACGCCGTCTTCCGTGCCTGCAGCAGAGCATGGCCAGCGAGTGAGGCGGGCGAGAACACATGCTGAGCATCAAACTGCATGGATCCGCCCCCAGGACATGCCCACAAACACGATTGCTCCATTCCTCCTCGCTACCCACGTCCCAAGCCCACCTGCGATCACCGTGTGGCCCTCTGGGCTGGCCGCCAGGGCCCACACGCCGCTGGGCGCCGCAGCGCTGGACAGCGGCTGGGCAAAGGAGGCCGCCCACGGCTCCCGCCCCTCTGCCGCCTYCCACAGCTTGAGGCTGCCATCCCAGGCCGCGGTCAGCAGCCTGCTGCTGCCCTCTGCACCGCCCACCACCTGCACACACGCCACTGCATCGCCCGCTACCTGGAAGCTGCCCAGCTGGCGGCCGGTGTCTGCTGAGTAGGCGTGCACGCGCGCATCAAAGGCCCCGCACAGGGCCAGCGGGTGCCGGCCCCCGCTGCCGCCGCTGGTGCTTGCGGGCTGCAACAACGCCACACTGGTCAGGGGCTGCTCGCAGAGGTTGATGGACCGGATCTGTGGGGCAGGGAGGGGCAAGGGGCAAGTGAAGCCTAGTGTCAAGCCCAAGCACATGGGACATAGCATGCCAGGAAAGAAGGCACATGTAAGTGAAGACTCCACTCATCACCATCAGCGCCCACCTGCTCGCCGCTGTCCAGCTTGTGCACTCGCAGCGCACCGCTGTGCGAAGCCGAGTACACAAACAGCTGCTGCCCAACCGCCGCCAGCGCACAGCCATTCACAGACTCTGAGCCTGCCACCAGCACTCGGCCGGGAGACAGGCGGTCTCGCAGGCCCGGCCCGTACCACCCAGCGCTGGCTGGGCCGCTGCTGCCTAGCCGGGCTGCAGGCGCGGGCGCAGCTGCAGTAGAGGCGGCCTCCCCCAGGCTGTGGCGCAGCATGCGCTGCCGCTGTGCCTCAAGCAGCTCAGCCGAGCTGCGAGGGCCGCTGGCTGTCGCGTCCTTGCTGCCCGCTGGCTGCACCTCCTGCTGCTGCGCTGCAGAGCTTGAATCAGTAGGCTGCTGCTGCGTGCCAGCCGCTGCAGGCTGCTGCCTGGCCTGGGCCGCAGGCAGCCCCAGCTGCTCCTCCGCCTCGTCATCACTGCTGTCCTCTATGGCCGCTGTGCCACCTGGCTGCGCCCGCCTGCCAGCAAACTTCCAAAAAGCCGGAGGGTTGACTGGGGCAGGTGCAGCTGCTGATGCAGCCTCTGCTGACGGCTCGGGCTGCGAGTCCTGACTGCTGGCTGCCGGGGCATCAATAGCAGGAGCAGCGGGCGGCGGGCTGGCAGGTGGCTGCTGAGCGCGCAAGGCAGCCAGCCTGCCGCCAATGCTGCCCACCAGCCCGGCAGCCACACGCCCAGCAGGCGACTGCGGCGGCGTGTGCCCCGGCTGCTGAGCGGCAGTAGCTGGGCCCTGAGCAGCAGCACTGGCCGCCTCAGCCGCTGCCGCCACATCAGCAGCCGAGCTGCTGGCGGAGCCTTGCCGTCTGAACAGCGATTGCAGGCGGCTGGTGCTGCCGGCGCTGCGCCGCACGCTGCCCTCGCTGTCCCCGCTGTTGTTGCTCAAAGCTGCTGCGGCCGCCTCGCGTACAGCACCCACTGAGCCGGCTAGCCGCTCCCCGACCGCCTGCGTGCGCTCAGCTGCCCACAGCTTGAGCCGGCTGCTGGCTGCCGCCAGGCCCTGCTGCTTGCCGGACTCACCCGGCTCCTCACCCTGTGCTGAGCCTGCTAGGCCAGCATCATGTGCTTCGTCTGCTTCTGCTGCCGCCGCAATTGCTGCCGCCTCAGCCGCTGCCGCAGCCGCTGCCTCCTCCTCTGCCTGCCGGCGTGCCACCATGACATCCAGCTGTGCCAGCAGGGGCGGCACCTCGAGGCGAGGGCTCTCACACTGCCCACGCTCAGCCGCTGCAAGGATGGTTGCCACAAGTGCCAGGGGCAGTGCCTGGCTGCCGCTGCTGCCTGCACCCACGTCGACAGCGCTCTGTGGTTCCTCTGCTGCTGGCTGCTCGGGTGCTGGCGGGCACACCAGGCGCTGCGGGTGCTTGGCGTGGAAGAGCTGGCGGGGGCACTGCAGTGACGAGGTGTGCACAAGGGGGACAGCGGGATGTGGGTTGGTGTTCTTTTAAGAGTCACCAACTACTTGGCGCAGCCTGCTAGGTTAGACATAATGCATCACCTCCAGTACATGTGCCAATGCACCAGCACACAAGCCCCCGCGGCCCACCTGGCCAAACTCTGCGATCTGCGTTTCCAGTGCCAGCCGCTCAGTGGGATCCTCCACAGCATCCAGGTCAACCGCCCCCTCGTAAGCGGTGTGCCGGAAGACGTTGTCGGCCGCCTCTGCCGCCGCTCCGCGCTGCTTGTGCCCAAAGATGAGATCTGCAATGACAAGGGATGGAAGGAGGGCAAATTGGTCCGGCAACGTGTGGAAGGCAAGCCAACCGCAGAGCGGCAAGTGCTGAAAAGGCAAGTGGTTGGGTAGGCCAGCTTCCAACGTTTCCAAGTTGACCACAAACCCCTTAGCCAGCCGCGCCCTCACCGATCCAGTGGTGCAGGTTGGCGGACACAAAGGGCGCCTCCAACGCCGCGCGGTGCAGCGCCAGGAAGCGCTGCGGCGAGGCAGCCGCCCACTGGGGCAGCTCCACATCACCCACCGCCCGCCCGCTCTGCCTTGTGCCCAGCGCCAGGCCGCGCAGGTTGCGCAAAAAGTCGTGGCTGCACACAGGTGGGGTGCAGTGGCAGTGGGTGACTGGTGGTCGGGGTACCACAGCTGCTTGTACGCTCCAGCCCAGCTCAGAGTTGGCATGCCATCAGAACACGAGCATTCACTTACCGCAGGTAGAATTCGGGAATGAGCTCCTTGACGTCGGCTGGGTTGGTGCTGGTCACGCCCTGTGCAGGCGAGTTGGAGGGTATCATCTAGTGCTGAAGGGCAGCTGTTGGTGGCTGGATTAAGTTTGTTTTTTGCCACGTGTAAGCAGCAGGCCAAGGTGATGCCTGCACCTTCCAGCCGACCAGCAGGCCACACAGCAACTGGGTGCAGTAAGCATAGTGCTGCTTGTGTGCCCCTCACCTCCCATGCCTCCCGCACGCTGCAGAACAGGCGGTCGGGCGAGTCGAAGCGGCCGTTCTGCAGGCGCAGCATGTGGGCCGGAGCCGCGCGCACCAGCCAGAACATGGTGAAGCCTGGGGCAGGGGCAGAGAGGAGTTGGGTCTGGAATTGTCTGGAAATGAACAGGCAGGCACACACTTGGAAGGAATAAACAGGCTCCATTGCTGAAAAGCCACCAAACCTCAGCAGCGGCTGGTGGCAACGCACACGTGCCCACCTGGGGTGCTGTAGTGGCTGCCATAGAGGAAGGGCGGCTCCGGGGAGAAGCCCGCCATCTCTGCAAGGCGCACAACAAGGCAAGGGTGGCCAAGGGACGTGAGCACGCCGCATACCGCCCTGCACAGCTGTGCCGAGGGCTTCCCTCGCCATTCATCGCTTTGGCTGCGCACCTTTCACCCACAGCCCAAGCTCTGCTTCCACCCAAGCCCATCCCCTCACCTCGGTACCGCTCGCGCAGCATCTCCAGGCGGCGGGGGTTGAGCGCCCCGACTGGGCGGGACAGGTCTCTGAAAACAGCCGGGTCGGACAAGTCCAGCGCAGGGGAGCTGTAATCGCTCAGCACCCAGGGCATCACCGGGTACTGCAGCAAGGAGAGAGCCATGGGCAGGTACTGCGACATGCTGAGCAACGCGCACAGGGCATCCATTTCGCATCATTTTGCGTACAGAGTCCACAGCGGCATGTGCCGGGTGGGCAACAGCAGCCGGCAGCGCCATTCTGCAGCCGCCCACCTGTGACAGGTCGCTGAACGAGCGCCCGCTGGCCAGGTTGAGGAACAGGAGGTAGTCCAGGTTGGACAGCTGGCCGCGCTGCAGCAGCACACGGCGCAGCAAAACACGCGGGGTACGTGAACGCAGCACAGCAGGTGCCAAAGGAACACTGCATGACTTGTGCAGGCTGACCAAGGCGGCAACAGGCAGTCAGAACACTCATCCGAGCAGGCCAAACCCAGCCATGCGTCTGCACCCACCTGCCATGCCGCGGTGACCCGACTGAGCCAGGTGGGGTCGGCCTCAAGGATGGCCGAGCAGGCCGCCGCTGCACTGGCGCCACCGGGCAGTGCACTGCCCAGCGCTGGGGCAGCCCGCAGCGCGTTCACAGCTTGCTCGCGGTCCTCGCGGGTGGGGAAGGCAAACAGGGCGGAGGCGCCTGCCCAGAAGGGCGGTGCAGCCAGCGCCTGCCCCTCTGGCCCATCCGCCGATGGCTCAGCAAAGAACACCTGCAGGACCGTGCAGGACCAGGTTGCCAAAGCATATGAAGGCAACATGTGTCCTGCCAGCTCTGCACCCACCTCAAGCCCGCCCTGCTGCTCCCAAACAGACTCCAGCTGGTCTGCCCTCACCTCCANGAGCCAGGTCCCGCAGAGAGGAGCGCCGCCGCGCAGCTGCCGCCACTGCCGCCAGCGGGTGGCTGCTCACCGCTGCATCGCCGCTGATGGGGTGCAGCGGCTGGAAGTACAGCCGCTGGTCTGTCAGTAGCAGGCGGCCGGGCTCGCGCACCAGCGCGCCCTGCGGGAGNCCGGGGGCGAATGGCAGGGTCAAATGGAGGGCCAGAGGAGCAGCAATGTGCCGCCCAGCTCTATTCCACAGGGCAACCGCAGAGCTGAAAGCCTTGCCCTCCACCGCAGCAGGCAGGCAACTTTTCACTCGGTGCACCTGGCTGAGCAGCGTGCAGCCCATCTCCAGCAGAATGTGCTCGCCGGGGCTGCGCAGGTTGCCCAGGTCAAACTGCCGCCCCGCCTCAGCTGCCGCCAGGGTGGCCTGCAGTGGCAATGGTGGACGCTTGAGTTGCTGGCTGGCGGATGCAGACTGTGCCAAGTGTGCACATCCACCTGTTGCATCAAGCCCCGCAGTGCGCAGCACGCCATACCCAAATGCACTCGTGCCCACAATGCAGTGCTGCCCCTCAGTCGACCATACCACACAGAGGCGCACCCGCAGGAAGTCGTCCGCCTCTCCCGGCGGAAGCCGGCTGGCCACCATCATCTGCTGTGCCAGCGGCATCACCGCCTCCAGCCGTGCGTAAGACAGCTCAAACTCCCAGTGGAACAGGTGCGGTGCGCCATCGCCAGCTGGGTGCTGCCCAGGGCCGTGCGCCGCGCCGTGCGTGGTGGAGTGGGGCGCGTGCGTGCTGCTGCTGCCGCTGCCACCGCCGGCAACCGCCTTTGCTACAACATATGGCGCATCGGCGGCGTTGGCACGCATCTTGACCGCCCGAGAGGTGGTCAACACTAGGCGCCGGTCGCCGCTGCCCTCCAGCCCCTCCACGAATTGGAAGGGCAGCCTGCGCCAGGTAGGGAGGACCGGATGCGTGGCTGTCATAGGGCGCTATGATTTGAGCATGGCTGCCGACACTGCTCTGCAATCGAGCCGCCGCACAGTGGCATTAGAACAGTCAGGCCTGCAGGCACAAGCCGCACCTCACGATGGGCACCCGCACGTCATCGGGCTCAAAGAACAGCGAGCGGGTGCACAAGCGCAGCTGGCCCGGCAGCTTGGGCAGGCGCTGCCAGTTGCCGGCCAGGCCCTGCGGCCAGCGTGCCGTCGCCACAAAGTCCTCCACATACAGCTGCAGGCCAGCAGAGTAAAACAAACTTGGGTAAGAATGGAGGCCCGATAAAAGGCACGCCATTGGAGCCAAGCCGTGCCTAGCATGCAGCAGGCAAAGCTGACCGCCCAGTCCACCCAGTAGCTGCAGTCTGCTCACCTCGCCCTCCTCCAGCAGCAGCAGGCTGAAGCGCCGCACCGCTTGTGCAGCGCCTGAAAACATGGCGCCGCACTGCGGAGCTGCAAGCTACAGCGGTCGGCCGCAGCCTGCACCCCGGCCGGGCAGCGGCCTTCACTTCTTGGCGCTCGGGAAAGGGGGGAGCACCGCCTGGTGCTCGGGGCCGATGCGGATCTTGCGGTGAGTGGTGTTCTGGGTCAGGCTGTGCACCTGCAGGTGGAACGAGGGTGGCGGATGGGCAAAGTGCTCAAGGAGCGGCGGCGGCGGCGGCGGTGCAGTTGTGCTCGAGGCATGGCTGAGCAGCTGCATACACTCGTCAACTCATGAAGAGATGACTGGCAGGCCGGCAGCAGGCAAACAAGCTCCAGTCCGGCCCACTCGCCTTGGCGGGCTTCTTGGCCTCCTGCTGGTCGCCCTCCTCCTGCGCCAGACGCTCGAAGTAGTCGATCTGCTGCGCCAGGTCACCCAGCTTGCCGGCGGGGGCGCCCTGAGCCGCCGGCTGCTCCTCKKCWKSYCGCYKCTNCWYGCCRNCKSMTGCCWAMRNNTGCNNARATSMMRAYCRCRWCMRYGYCAAKGNC
>JADXDR010000050.1:0-16178 GCA_025026875.1 Chlorella ohadii | reverse complement strand
CGMCNNCSSSGAYCGYNCGSAACATGCCATGCCGCTGCTGCGGCGCTCGCCGCCGCCTGCGCATGCACAGCACACCAGGTACCTGAGCTACACCTTCCAATTCACCGGTGACAGTGGCCTTTCAGACACATACAGGGGGAGAACAGGTACACAGGATCAGTTGTAAAGAATCGCTAGGTTCACTGCTATCAAAACTTGCTGCCGGCCGTCTGCCCGGAGCCGAGGGTGCACCGGCTGCGACCGGCGATCAGGCCAGCTGGGTCCAAAGCCAGGCGGCCATCACGAGTCCATGCCGTGCTCCTGCCGCAGCCGCTTCATGAGCGCCATCTTGTCGTGGTAGGTGGCGTGGGTGGGCTGCAGCCCCGCGAAATCCATCTGCAATGCGTCGAAAAACACGCAGTCACGACAGCTGCTGTCAAGCGACGACTCTGTGTTGAAATGCAACAGGAGGCCGCCACAGCCATGCCGCAAACCGCTCCTGCTGATCCCGAACCTGCAGCCCATGAAGGGCATCGGGCGGCTCCACTCACCATCAGCTTCCGGACGTTGGCGGCATACAGCTTGGGGTCCGCCTTCTCGGCAGGCGAGGGGTGGTACACCGGCAGCTCAAAGCAAGTCACCGAGTGCACCTGCACCGCGGCGTGGCAATGGTGGGAGGCAGGTCACGCATGGGTCGTGTGAACGCCGCGAGCTGTGCCTGGTGGAAGGTTGTGCTATGCATGCTCGTATTGGCTTGGACACTAGCAGATGCACATCACCAATCCACAGCAGCTGGTCGGATAAAAAACCAACCCCAGAAGCTGCCACACCGGCAGTGCGCACCGGGTTGGCCATGATGAGGAAGATGTGCCGCGCGGCAGGGATCATTTCCCAGGACGGAGAGAAGCGGCCCTGCAGGTGAGGGAGCAGCAATTAGGTCAGCAAGGGCTGGCGGATGCACATGCGCTTGGTGCCTGGGCCCAATGCAGCCATGCGAGGAGACGCTTGCATGCCCAGATCGCCAACCCTAGTTTCCGCTACACTCAACGCCCCTTGGGCCCAACGCACCTCCCCATATTGAATGACCACTGGCTGCAGCGGCAGGCCGGCCAGGAATGCGCCGGTCTTGAAGGGCAGCAGGAAGCGGCCGTTGGTGGTGGTGCCCTCGGGGAACAGCAGCAGCGGGCGCGCGTGCGGCAGCTTGCCCGCAGCCATGTCCTGCATGCGCTGCACCACCGCCTCCTGCGGCAAGCGAGGCGAGATAAAGCAGGGCACNACACCAGCTTGAGNCAAGGATGCGGAAGCTCATGGCCTGCAAGCAAACATGNCACCATGCCCAAGAGGCNAAAAGCAGACGCAGGGTCTGCACACTGCGTTAGCAGCATGAGTTAGCAGCTGCATTCAGCATCACCCACCGACACGCGCGGCGCGTCCGGGTCCTTGTTGTCCCTGTCCACGTACAGGCACATCATCAGCTGGCTGCAGGCAAGAAGACAGTTGAGCGTGATAGTCGGGACAGCTGCACAGCTGCATGGAGCGTGATGACAAGCGGCAGCTCCAAGCTTTGTGCATTGTTGAGACACTCAGCCTGCCCAGTGCCCTCCCTTCCACACCTGATGATGCCGATGATGGGCGTTTTGCGAGTCTGGCTGCGCGCCACAAACGACGGGAAGCTGTGGCTCATGTGGATCAGGATGTCGCACCAGCTGATGTGGTTGCTGACTATGCCCACAGGCTGCACCTCTGCACTGCTGCTGCTGCTGCTGCCGCCACTGCGCTTACTGCCCTTGCTGCCGCCTGCCTTGCCACTGCCGCTGCCGCCGTCCTGCTGCCCCACTTTGATCCACGTCACCCGCCAGAATCCGCACCACCAGAGGCACACGCGGCAGTGCCAGTTGCCCAGCTTGGCCACCCAGTCGCTGCGCACGCTGGCTGGCAGCAGGAAGCTGAGACGGCAGCACAGCCAGAAGCTCATCAGTGCCAGCAGCGCCCCCGTCAGCTTGATGGGCAGCACCTGCGGCTGGTAAATATGTCGTTTGGTCAGCATGCAGCATGATTGATGTGGTAGGGCCGCGGTGCTGGCAAACAAGTCCAGCAGCACACAAAGGAGGTGCGTCCGCTCGTGATGCGAAAGCAACGGCTCACCGTGACTGCTAGCACCGCCAGCCGGACCTTCTCCCACACAGAAATGGGCCCCATGCCCAGGACGCCATACTGCAGCGATCAGCGAAGGGGCAACCGTCGGTGGCGCCAGCAGCGGCGGCGGCGGCGCGGGCCAGACCCCAACCATGGCACGCCGGGCCGTCTGGGATCGATGTCGGACAGACATGCCACCATGGCGGCGCAGCAGCGAGCTGCCCAGCAGGCTTGCAGGCACAGCGCTCGGTTGCCAGGGGAGGGTCAGCCCGCGGCCCGGTGCCTGGTGCCCCAGATCTCAGCGCCACCTCACAAGCCACACACACCTGATCGTGTCGCGTGAAGGGCGCCGTGAGGTCCTCCTCCCCCTTCGCTGCCGCTCGCTGCTCCCTCATTCTTTGCAGCTCAGCAGCCAGCTGGTCATCACAAGGCAAGTTGGATCTTTCGAAAGCACGGCGCCGGTTGGCGGGATGTGCCTGCTGCGCCCGCTCGCGCGGGAGAGGCCGCTGCGGCGGAAAGGTGGAGGTTTCGCATTGCTTGCAGCTCTGCACCCTTGCCCAGGTGCATAAAAGGTTGCTTCTCTACAGATAGATGCAGTACATTCATGACTGAGCATCCAGCCTGGCAATTCGCTGATAAACAAAAAACTTGTGGGCAGTAGCACCATCACGGCACAGGCGCCTCGCCCAGGGCCAGCGCAATGCACTGCAGCACGTAGGCATGCAGCCGGTCCAGCGCCTGCCCCATGTCTGTGAGGCTGCACTCCACCACAGGCACGCCAGAGCTGCCATACTGCCGCAAGTGCTCCTGCAGCTGCCGCAGCCGCAGCCCAGACTCGTGCAGCGGCACGGCCCTTGCTGCCTCGCCCGCTGCCTGCTGCCGTGCCAGCCAGTCCTGGAGCATCAAATCATACTCCTCATCTGGCACCGTCAGGCAGATGGGCACAAACACGGGCCCTGTGCCCGCTGCTGCCGCCGCCGCCGCGTCTGCCGCTGCCACGCTGGCTGGCTGCGTCAACAGCGGCGCTGCTGCTGCCTCCTGCTGCTGCGGTGCAATGCCTAGCGCCGCGTCTCTTGGTTGTGCCGCCGCTGCAGCTTCAGCTGCCGCTCCTTCCGCCTCTGGCGGCTGCAGCTCGCTTCTGCTGCTCCTGCCGCTAGCTAGTGCCTCCTCCTCTGCCAGCGGCGGCAGCTGAGCACCCTGGCCATCCCCCTCCTCCCCCGCGTGCCAGCCGGGCGGCAGCGCCAGCGGGCCAGGCCCATCCTCCAGCACAGTGGGCAAGCTGATGCATGCCGCCAAGCGAGGGCTGGGCACCGGCTGCACCAGGTCTGCCGCCTCACCGCCCTCGCCGCTGCCCTCGCTGGCGCTGCTGCCCACGCTTCGCAGCATAAACACCGCCTGGCCGCGGTCCAGGCCTGGGTCCCCCACCCGAGCCGACCGCGGCCGCAGCAGCGCCTTGGAGCTGGCCGCCTCCTTCCAGGGCGACTGCTGCCGGTGCCAGCCAGAGTAGCTGAGGCTGGACACCGCGTCGCCAAAGCTGGCGGAGCGCCGCACGCCGCTGGATGCCGCATCCTGCTCCTGCACCTGTGCCTGCTGCTGCTGCACTGGGGCGGCTGCGTCTGCTGCTGGCCCAAGCTGCAAACCGCCCAGCTGCTCGGCGAGTGCCGCCCCTTGACCAGCTGCCACTGCCACAGCTGCCTCAGTGGCCGCAGCATCGGCAGCTGCTGCATGGTTTGCTGGTGCCACATCTGCCGCTGCCGCTGGCTCCGCCGCAGAGGAGGCAGCGGGCGACAGGCCGGGCAGCGGCAGCTCCAGGCTGCTGGCTGGCACCATCACTGGGTCGCCCCGCGGGTCTCCAAACTCGCGCAGGAAGAGGCCTGGGTCCAAGTGCAGGCCCTCGATGATGATGGACTTGCCGTCCCGGATGCACTGCGGGAGGGGCGGATGCGATGCGGATGAGAGCAGGTGGGCGGGCTGGGCTGGCGACCTTGCAAAGTTAGAGCCAGAGCCAAAGCCCCAAACACAAATGCACAAGGTGCTGAACAACTCGCACAGTGTTTTTATGGCCACCCAGCTGCGCTGCCCACCTTGCACAGGTCTCCGTCCAGCGCCCGCCGCATGGTGGCGCACTCCCGCTGGAACTCGCCCAGCAGGCTGCCGCCCGGCGGCAGCGCACGCCGCCACAGCGGCTCCGCGGGCAGGTCGCCGGCGCCGCTGGCGCGCAGCAGCTGTGGGCGGGGAGGCAGAAGCACGGGAGAGGTTGGCAAAGGCAGCAGCACTGGGAGCAATGCTAGGCAGTGCTAATAAAGTGAAGGCGTCATTGCAGCGGGTGCCACAAGGCAACTTTGCAGTCCAGCGGCAGCCACCTGGTCCTGCGCCAGCTCAGGGCAATTGCATTTACATCGGCCACATACCTCGTACAGCACATCCGTTTGCAGCACGTTGGGCATGTTAAGGCGGGAAGCCAGCTGCTGCGCCAGGGTGGACTTGCCTGCAGGGTGTGGGTGCAGGAGCCGGCAGCAGGCACGCTGAGCAACCGTAGTAGGGCCAGCAGACAGCGCAAGCAGGAGGGGTGCAGGCTGGCACAAACGCTGCATCTGCCTACTGGCCAGCCCCAGCACCCAGCACTAGCCCTGACCTGTGCATGCCGAGCCCGCGATTAGAACGATGAGCGGGCGCTTCTGTTGGAAGAAGCGGGTCACCATCTGAGGAAAGGTGGAAAATGCAGCACGGTGGGCAGGAGCAGGGAAAGGGAGGGGACATAACATGTGGACCTGACGCACTGCTGCCTACAGGTGCAGTCTGCAATGTCCCACAGCAGGGGCAGCAGTGGCAGCACCATTGCACCCGTCCCGGCTTCCACATTGCCCACCTGGTAGCGCTGCACATACTCGTCCCCGTAGCCCTTGCTGCGCAGGATGTCAAACAGCACCTCCTCCAGCTCCTCCTGCGGGGTGCAGCAAGAACGTGGGAGACAGCACATATTAGATCAGGTGGTTTGCCTCCTACGCGAGATGGCGTTGCCGGGGGATGGGCATGGACACTCAGCAGGCATGCCTCTCGCTTGCTGGCATGCAACACGTTCCTGCAACTCGCCACCAAACTCAGCAGCGGTCACCTGGGTGATGTCCAGGCGCCCCTGGTCCACCAGGTGCTTCTTGACGTCCAGGGCAATGCGCACCGCCTGGGCAGGCATGGGGAGTGTGGGAGTTGAAAACCGGTGAAGCGCACCACGCATGACTGTAATGTGCTGCAGCATTCAGCAACTCAGTGAATCCTCCAGGACTATGCAGGACCACCACTCAAAAGCAGAATTGCCCACCCACCTTGTGCTGCGGCAGCGTGATGACGGTGAGCACCCGGCTCAGCAGGAAGCGGGACAGGATGTAATAGTGCTCCAGCTGGCTGCCCAGCCGGATCTTCACTTTCACATAGTCGTAGTTGGAGGAGGGTGTGGCCTTGCGTGCGTCTCCCGCCAGCAGCCGCTGCGCCGCCAGTTCCAGCAGCTGACGCTGCGAGGTCTCGGTGTCTGTGGCGGCGGCAACGCCGGCGGTGGCGGCGGCGGCAGCGGCGCCCGGCGCAGCAGCGGCTGCACCGCTCGACGCCATCACGCCTTCTGCGTCGCCCTGGCAGTCAGCTGCAGGCGCCGGGCCGGCTTTCGAGCCCCACGGCGGCGAGCCCAATTTGCGGTGCTGCTGTTCGTCGCCCCTCCACTGATCTGACTGGTAAAGACTGTTGTGTGATGTCTGATCAACGCGCTGAATTAGCAGGCTCGCACTCTCGGCATGTGTGGCAGCCACCGCCTGGCGGCGCCGGCGACTGATGCCTCCATCACCACTTTCTGCATGATCATGCCCCGCCTGTTGTGTGATTTCGATCATTCATCCTGCAATAATAGTTGCATGGGCTGCTGTGGAAGCAGTGGAAACATTGTGCTCAACCCGTCCGCCCTCTCCCCAGCTGCTGTGGTGGTCCCGATCAGATGCCCTGCCCCACCGCCGCATCCACCCCTGCCCGCCCACAAATGGCCCGCAGCTCCGCCGCCAGGTCCCGTTTCCACTTGCGCCGCCCGCCAGCAGGGATTCCGCCGCTGCCGGCAGATTGAGGGCGCAGCGGGGGTGCTGCGCAGGTGGCGCCCGCCGCTGCGTCGCGTTTCAGCACCTCGTTTATGCCGCGTGCCATGCTGGTGGCTTGCTCGTGCTGGCTCACCACTGCACGCTGGTAGGCCCGGCGCGCAGAGCGCAGCCTGCGCACCTCGGCCTCCACCTCCCCAGCAGCAGCTGCCGCGGCGGCTGCTGGGTCCCTGGCTGCCGGCGAGGTGGGCGCGCTGAAGCAGTACACGTGGTGGTGGGCGGTGCTGATGGAAGGCGAGCCCCACAGCGGGGACGCGCAAGGGCTGCCGCTGCGGGCCGGGCTGACGGGCGCTACCGTCGCCGCGGCGGACAGGCAGGGAACGCCCTCCAGGGCAGCAGCCGGGAGCTGTGCCGCGGCACTGGCGTCGCCGGCCCAAGAGCGCAGGTAGCTGTGGAAGATGGAAGGAGGCCGGGGAATGGATCAGTCTGGTGCCCTGCGAAGCTGCTACAGAAATTGGATCCACATTCCATAACTGTTCTCATTTTATCCCCTGCCACCGCCCCAGGTCAAGCTCACCGGATCTCCTGGCGCAGCAGCTCCAGCTGCTGGTTCTTGTCGGACAGCTCGCGCTTGAAGATCGAGGAGGCCTCCTGCAAATTTTGGTAATGCACATGCTGATGGGCACTAGGTCTATGCAACTACACGTGCGGAGCAGGCAACAAAGCAGCTGGTTGTGTTGCAATGACAGAGTGAACGCTCGCCGCACCTGCAGGGCGGCCTCCACCTCGCGCCGCCGGTCGCGCTCCCCCTCGCCGCTGGCCTCCAGGGCCGCCACCTGGCGCAGCAGTTCCCCTGCACAAGGAAGAGATTGCGATTGCATAAGGACTCAGCAGTGGGGCANTTCAGGGGCAGCAGCTGTGCAGAACAGTCAAAAATGTTGCCTGCTGCTCGGTTACCTGTTGCTGTGTGTCTCCCACACGCACACCGATCGAGGGCAGCCTCAGCATGCACCACCCACCTCGCTTCTTCTCCTGCTTGGCCTCCCGCTGCGCCAGGGCGCCCACCCGCTCCGACACTGCTGCCAGGCGCACCTCCAGCTGGGACCGCAGCTCAGCCTGCAGGAGATCAAAAAATCAGAAGTCAGCAGTTGTGACCAACACAATTCAACAGGCTTAGCAACCGCTCAGCTGCCCCACTGGACCCCACCTGCTGCTCAGCCGCTGCCCGCTCAGCGGCATACAGCTGCTCTACCCACTGCCGCTCCAGGTCGTGCTTCTCCTGCGGGAACGGGACAGGGAAGTTTGGCAGATGCGCTGTTGCTGGTCAGGCTTGCAGGAGAGCAGCAGCCACAGGAGGCCAGTGCATGTTGCGACCAATCGCCGACCCACCTTGAGGCCCCGCTCTTGCGCTGCTGCCAGCTTCAGGGCCCACTCCTTCTCAGCCTCAGCCAGCTTGGCAGCTGCCTCCTGCTGGGCTGCCAGCAGCTGGGCCAGCAGCTGCTGTTCCCGCTGTGTGCCTGCCGCCGACAAGCTGTCTGCGTCTGCCTGCCGCTCCGCCTCGGCCTTGGCGCTGGCCGCCTCCAGCCGCTGCTGCCACACCCTGCCAGTGAAGGATGTGGGTCCAAATGCTCAATTTTGAGCCAGTGTGTGCACTCTCTGCCCAGCTTACTACTGAGCCAGACCCCCAGCCCGCCGAGAACAACACCTTCCCGGAACTCAAAGTCGGCCCAGCCCACCTCTCAGTTGCCTGCACAGCAGCAGCTGCCTTGGCCTCCGCCTCGACCAGCTTGCGCCTGAAGCGCTGCTGCGCCTCCTCGACCGCCGCTGTGGCGGACTGGTGCGTCTCAGCCAGCCGTGCCTCCGCCTGCTCCAGTAGCCGTGCTCGCTCCACAGCCCAGGCCGCCTTATCAGCGTCGCAGCGCTGTGCCCACTCAGCGCCCTGAGCATCCAGCCGGGCAGCTGCAGGGGGGGGCGAGGTACGAGATGGAGGGGATCATTTATGTGGCATACCAAGCCCGCTGTGCCGCCTGTGCAATCACCAAAGCTGTAAAAGCACCACCCCTCAAGTGAGCTACCCTCCACTCGCACCTCCCACCCCACGCACCCCAGTCCGCCGCCGACTGCTGCAGCTTGCGGGCCCACTCCCCCTCCGCCAGGTACATCCGCTTGGTGAGCTGGCGCTTCGTGTCCTCCAGGGCGGCGGCCGCCTCCCGTGCCGCCTTGTCCTGTGCAGCGGTTGCAGCCGCCTCCCGGGCCCTCAGCCGCTCGGCTGCATCCTCCTGCAGCTCGCCCAGCCGTCGCTCCCAGGCCGCCTCGTCCAGGGCATGCCGCTTCTGCTCGTCAGCCAGCGCCTCCCGAGCGGCAGCAGCAGCCGCCTCGGCCCGCTGCCGCGCCTCCGCCTCCGCCGCCAGGCGCCCCTCCAGCTGCTGCGTGCTGCCGGTTGCACGCGCCTGCTGCGCMTCGGCCGCCACGGATGCCACCTGCCGTGCCCGCTGCTCCGCCGCCAGCTGCTCACGCAGCCCCTTGACGGCACCCTCCAGCGCCTCCCGCCGCTGCTCTGCCTGGCGCAGGGCTGCCGCCTGCTCCGCCAGCTGCTGATCACGGGCGACTACAGCCGCCTGCAGGGCGGTGCGTGCCTCGCCAGCTGCTCGTGCCTCAGCCACCGCTTCCTCCGCCCTGCGCTCCGCCTCCTGCACATGTCGGCTGAGCGCAGATGCCTGGGCTGAGTGGCTGTTGGCGGCACTGTGCAGCCCGTCTGTCGCCTCCTGCAGCTTGCGCTGCATGGAGTGGGGTGGAGGGAGTGTTTGGGGGAGGTGCCTTGACTGCAACTGAATTGCTGAAACACGCGGGCGGCATTGAACAACCCCATTGGCAAAGTCTGGCCGCTCCACGTGCCCTGACGGTGCCTCGCCTTGAGCGCCAGCGTGTCGGCCAGCAGGGCGGCGCCCTCTCGTGCCTTGCCCTCCAGCTCCGCCTCTAGCGCTTGCACGTGGCTCTGGGCATCCGCCAGCTGGCCGCCCTGCCGCTCCGCAGCCTGCCGGGCGTGGGGGAAGTATGGCTGGAGGTGCTGTGCAATTGCTTCTCAACCAGCACAAGGCAGTGGCCGGCATAAACCGAACAAAGCCATTGACGCACCCTGCGCCACTTGTCCGCCTCCTGGCGTGCCCCCGTCAGCTCCTCCTGCAGCTGCTCAATGGCGGCCTGCATGCAGGGGGAGGGGGCGGATGGGCTTGCTTGCACACACACGCTGCCCACATTGGTCTGCCTGCCACCTCAGGCGCCCCCCATGTAACGGGGTAAATGGCTTGCGGGGGTCGTAGGGCCAGGGACTGAGGGTGGCAGGCAAGCACGCATATGTTCGCCCCGGAAGCCATCAACAGGCCACTACCCCATCGGCCCAACCCCATCACCTTGGTCTTGAGCAGCAGGGCGCCGCGCTGTTCCAGCTCCGCGTCCTTCTGCCGGACGAGGCCCTGCGGGAGCAGCGGCGGAGAGCGGCGGGCAGTTTGGGCGGCGGGCGAGGCAGCGGCCTGGTACAGGGCCACCGGCAATTTCATGGCCCCGCACTCGCCTCCAGGTCCATGCTGGGCGGGTGGGAGGGCCCTTGGACCGCGCGCAGGGAGGGCCTGGAACGCCTCAAACGGCGTGCGGGCCCTTGTGGGGCGGATGCTGCCACCTGTGAGGATGGAGGAAGGAAGACGGCGAGGAATTCGAGGCTTGCAAGCTTGTGAAGGCAGCTCTTGCTTGGCGGGGTTGGAGCCCATGCAGGGCGCCGGATGGCTGCCTTTCCAGCCCTGCCCCGATGTCGAACACATTGTACATCGCCCACTGCATTAGTTTGTGCAGGGCCCAACCCACCCCGCTCAGCTGCGAACGCACTTGGCGCCCGGCACTTCCGCAGCTGGCAGCTGGGACAAATGACCGCTTGAGCGAGCGCACATGGTGGCCGCCATGCAAGCTGCTGGCGGCCGCTGGGCGCCGCTAGGCTGGCGCCATGGAATGCAGACCGCGGGGGGCAGGCGGGCAGCGCCTGCCGCGCGGGGGCCGCCGCCGAGCTTGCCCTCGCACTGAGGCAGCCGCTCACGGCCTGCGCTGTGGCTTGCATGGCTGCAGGGGACCGCGATCAGCACAGAAGCATTGCCATCGCGGCCATGCACGCCACCACAAAGCCCTCGCATGCCTCGCTGTGAGGCGGCGGCGCCGCGCCAAGCAGGTATAGCTCTGCTCTTTGTCAAGCTTGGTATAGGGGGCCACTACCTAGTAACACAAGCTGCCCGCTACATGGTTCTGAGCCTGCTTGCGGCGCAATGCCTGCCCTGTTGCAGCGACGGGGATCCCAGGCCTGGCAGCACGTGGCGGCGGCGGCAAGCGGCGCAGCAGGTTGTGCTGCCTCCCCTGGCTCTGCCCTGCTTCCAGTGCCCAACCCACCAAGGCTACCGGGTCCTGCATGCCATGCAGCTTTCGCTCACATTGATTCCACCGCGCCTGTCATCTTCGCCCGCAAGCCCATCAGCCAAGGCGTCTCTGCCCTGGTGCGGGGCCTTGGCAGCACATTTTGGCAGTGTGTCGGCTGGCTGAAAGCTAACAACCTGCAAAAGGGATGCAGAACCTCAGAGCCTTAGGTCGACAACGACACTACCTGTGTAACCTGCCCTGGTCAATCAGCCTCCAAGGTAGGTCGGGGCGCCGCCGCCGCCACCGCGCCGTCGTGACAGGGCTGGCCTGGCTGTCGCCTGCGCGCTTGCAGAGCGGGTTTCTGGATCCCAATATCGTTGAACAGGTTTTGGGGCATTGGACGAGCCCCCAGAGCGGCAGCGGCGGCTTGGCCAAGCCCTTGGGCCGGCGCATTTCATGGCTGTACAGCGGGGGAGGCGATCTCCGCTTGGTAGGCCGGCTACAGCGCTCGTCCCTGCAGGCGATGCCGCTCAGGCCGGTCGCGGCGCACCACTGCCGCCGCCGCCGCCGTCCGGCCCACCGCTGCAGCGCCTCGGCAGCAGGTGCGGCCGTGCAGCCTGGGCCACAGCGGCGGCGAGCTGAGCGAGTGCAGCCCAACGGCAACAGCAGCCTTGACGTGTTGGACGGACGTGCCGGCAGCCAGCGCCATTCGTCGTGCAGCGGCGCCGCCAGCTCACCTGCGGGCGGCCGGGATGGCATGCCGGCATGGTGGTGGTGCGTAGCTAAGCTAAGCAGCCTATGGCTGCTAGCAGCGGGATGAACGTCTGGCATGAGCTGTGGCAGCTCCAGCTGCCTTCCAGCACCTTTTCATGCAACCTGTTGCACGACACGCCACACATGTAGGCGATCATGGCCCATGATGGGTGCCAGCGCAGGTGGGCCGACCACATGGCTTGCGGCAAGGCATTTAGCAGCGCTGCTCACATGCAGTGCAATGGCTGCACATCTATATGAGTGTGGCTGCCAGCATGCATGCATGCCCACATCGGGTTTGCGTTTGCTCACATGCTGCTCTGGCATGGCGCTCGACATGTTGCATGTGCGGCACTACGCGATGCGCTGCTGCAAGCGCATGGCAGCAGCTGTCATGATGAAGAGCCAGCTGCTGATGCACCTCCCAGAGTTCAACTGCGGCAGCCCGTGCTGCCATGTCTGTTAGCCTACGTCCTGAGTTTTGCAGTGCCGCCACATGTGGGTCATGACGTGCGGGATGCTCGCAGTGAGCGCACGCCCTTACAGTTCGGCACGATGATAGCAACATACATGCAGCCCATCCCTGAGCCTATGATAGCCAGCACGCGTGCATGTCTTTGTTGCTCTGCGCCAGTTCACATTTGGTCATGGCTCGGCGCTCATGTGCGCCCATGCCCGCCGCCCCAACACCCTAGCAGTGCCGCCGCCTACAACCCGAGGCCTGCAATGTCTGTGATGATGCCAATGCACTATCCAGCAAGCCATGGCATTTGATCAGCATGACATGGCCGTCATGATCCCTTGAAAAAACTATTCCTAGCAGCGCAGCGCCCAGCGAGCGCTGTGCTGCTGCATGGGCAAAGCGGGCAGCGGCGGCGAGCCTCTGCAGGGCATATGCCAGCCTGCACCACCTTGTCCGTAACGTTAGGATTATCAGGAGCACGCCGCAGCGATCGCCGAGGCTGCAGCGCGCTTCGACTCGACCTCGCCATAGGCCTCTCGCCTTGGCCCAATCGCGCCCTATCCTGCTCGGTACGGCTTGGGGTGCCGGCTCGCATAGGCGGCAACTGCTCGCCATGCCGCAAGAGCCTGCAGCGGAGACGCCGCCGCCATTGGCGACAGATTCTGAGTCTGACGAGGCTGCAGCTCCGCAGTCGCCAGGCAGCCCAGGCGGCGTTGAGGTGCAGCTCAACGTACTGGCAGCTGCGGCAGGTGTAGGCGATGCCGCCGCTTTGAAGGCGGCCTTGAAACACCACCCTGACATGCTGCACGAGCGGGAGCCCAGCACGCGCATGCAGGTGACCGCATGTGCACCTCTGCTAGCTGGGCAAATACGCCTTTGCCCACCCGATGACTAACACTCCTGTTGCATTGCTTTGAGCAGGCGCTGCACTTTGCAGCCATGGGCGGTTATGCCAAGTGCGTCTCCCTGCTGCTGGAAGCTGGGGCCGACGCCGCTGCGACGGCCCGAGGCCTGGATGCCGGCTCTTGCACAGCGCTGAGCGAGGCGGCCACCGGCGGCCATGTGGCCTGCATCCAGCTGCTCCTGACAGCGCTGGGACCGTTGCCAGAACTGCAGAGCATTGGCAGCCAAGCGCTGCTCTCTGCGTGTATGCACGGGGAGCTGGGCAGTGTGACAGCACTGCTGCGGGGTGGGGTGCACCCTACTTTTGGCGCCCTGGATACAGCGGTGCGATATGGGCACAAGCAGTGTGCTACTGTGCTGCAGAAAGCCTTGCAGGAGGCTGCGGCGGCGGCGGCAGCTACCGGGGCTGCTCTAGTGGAGGAGGAGGAGCGCCAAGCGCAGAAGCAGGTCAGTTGTGCTGCTTGCTGAGCAGCGTTGCGGGCGGGCACGCGTGCTGGCTTGCAAGCTGTGTGCGTAGGCGGGTGCATCGATGTGTCAGGAACATTGTGTTGACTGGCTGCTTCTTTCTTGGCGATAGATACTGCATGTGACCCTGCGACGACGGCGTCCTACAACGCGCAGGGCAAGGAGCAGGAGCGCAAACTGCAAGCAAAGAAGCGGGCGGATGATCAGCGAGCGGCTGCTACCGCTGCCAGGCGCAAGGCAGCCAAGGAGAAGGCAGCCGCAGCAGACGCGGCCGGGGCAGCAGTGAAGGAGGAGGCACACAAGGCGGAGCAGCATCGGCAAGCTCAGCAGGAGGCAGCGGCAGCGGCGGCAGCAGCAGCTGCTGTGATGGATGGGAAGCAGCGCCAAGAGGAGACGCAGGTCGGTCGCGTGGCTCGCTCAGCAGCAAGCATGCATGCTTGCCGAGCTTGCAAGTTGTGCACGGGCGGCTGCATCAAAGTTGCCATGGCTTTGACTGCACCTGATTTGCCTTACCACATGCACGCAAGGTGCTGTGTGATTCACCCTGTCTTCTTGGGGCGCACCAACCACCTGCCAAAACCTGCAGGTCGAGGGGGCGGAGTGGCAGCGCGTCGGCAAAGCCAAGAAGCAGGCGGGGCAGCGGCGAGCGGCTGCTCCAGCTGCTGCCGTGCGCAAGGCCGCCAAGGACGAGGCAGCCGCAGCGGCKGCGGTCACAGCAGCAGCGAGGAAGGGGGCAAGCAAGCCAGGGCAGCAGCAGCAGGCCCAGCAGGAGGCGCAGCAGCGGCAGCAAACGCAGGCCAAAGCCAAGAGTGGCATGTCTGTTGCGGCAGCACGGCAGCAGGCGTTKGCAGGCGGCCCGCCAGGACACGCCCGGGATTCAGTGGCAGGGCAGGAGGAGCGGCGGCCGCCACGGCAGCATGCTGCGCAGCCACACTCTGAGCAGCGGCAGCCCGCAGGACAAGCAGTGGTGCCCGGCAGCAGTTGGGCAGCCGCCTTTGGTGCGCAGCCAGCAGTGGAGCCTGCCGCACTGCCACCCGCGGCGGCACCAAACGGCGGCGGGGCAGGCGGCTCACTGGCCGCACGGGGCAGCCAGTCCATGGCGGCCGAGTTCAGCAGCGCGCTCACCAGCCTTGTGCGATGCCAGCGGCGCTGTCCCAAGTTCCAGCAGCAGGTGGGTGTAGGACGCAGGCGGGCACCGGGTGGGATGCTGGCTGGCGGGACTACTCGAGCGATCTGGTGGTTAGCATGCGGCTCGTTTGTGCAGCAGGTGGTGCACTGCAGCAATTCTGTGACCTGCTCTTTGTGTGTGTGTCATGTACAACGTCGTGTGCACCACCCCTGACCCCGCTGCGCTCCCCACTACCCTCCAACTGCAGCTGGCGAGCTGGGGCCCCCGCTTACGCGCCTGCAACAAAGTGCGCACTGTGCGCGTGCTGTCCAGCCTGATCGACCTGTGCACTGAGCTGGGGCGGCAGGAGGAGGTTGTGGCTGTGCGCAGCGGCAGCGACACCAGCAGCCTCCCCCCCGTGGACCCCTCTCCGCTGTGGCAGGCGCTGCTGGACCTGCCTGGCTTCAAATCCAGACTAGGTGGGTGGGCTGGTCCTGTGGGTGGGCAGGAAGTCTCGCTGGGTGGCAGCGGGAACTTGAAGGGTCATTGCAGTGCTTGTTTCCATTGACATCTTTGTTGAAAAAGTCCTGCACTCGTGTACACTGACAGTGAGSRGGCGCTGACAGTGAGGAGGACGCGCTGCAGCGYGTGCAGAGCGCTCGGCTCACCTACGGCGGCGGCATGCTGGRGGCGGCGCCTGAGTTCAAATMCTTAGGCGTYGTGTTCCACTGCTGCCGCCCAATAGGGGAGTCTGCCGCCCCTGCCCGGGCTGGGGTGGCACGCTTGGTAGCCGCCTTGTTTGAGGGACGCTGYGCTGAGCTGGGGTTGGAGGCCACACGACTGTTGCTGATCCTTTACAGCACATTTGTGGACTCCACCCTGTCCTACGCCGCAGCAGTGTGGGCCCCCGGCCTGGCGCTGGCAGCAGCCCGGCGGCCCGTGGTCGGCGCATGCGGCCTGTCRGCTGCGGAGCTGCAGCACCACCGCAACCTGCGGCGCYTGCTGGGCCTGCCGTCGCGCACGCCCACAGCCACAGTGYTGGCGGAGGCGGGCCAGCCGCCGCTACACATCAGATGGCTGGTGCAGGCGGCCCGCTGCTGGAGCAGCCTGGTGGCAGCCCCCGCAGGCAGCCTGATGCATGCTGTGCTGGAGGGCGGCCTGCAGCTGGCGGCAGCCCACAGCGATGCGCCCCTGGCACACCTGCCATGGGTGGCGCAGCTGCAACGGGCGCTGGAGGCAGCAGGGGTGCCGTTTGACCCCCAGCAGCGGGAGCAGCTGCRGCCGGATGCAGTGCAGCAGGCGGCTATGCAGCATTACCTGCAGCGGGTGGCAGAGGCAGCGGAGCGGCCTGGCGCCAGCCGCCTGCGGCACTACTTCTGCARCGTGCGGCMCAGCWGCCTCAGCACAGACGGCTATGGCCTGCCCTCCTACATCAGCCAGGTGCGCAAACGGCGGCGGCGGCAAGCCCTGGCAGAGTTGCGCACCGGCGTCCACTGGGGCGCTGAGGAGCGTGAGCGGCTRCGCGGTGCCGCGCGCCTGCCCCCTGCCCAGCGRGCATGCCCACACTGCGCAGCGGCCGGGCAGCCCAGCAGTGTGGAGGACACACACCACATTGTGTTTGAGTGCGTGTTGTATGSTGACCTGCGCCAGCAGTACCCCCAGCTCTTCCCGCCCACAGGCAGCCCSCGCTTGCCAGCCCTCAGCCAGCTCAGCCTGCAGTCCTTTCTGGAGGCCAGCGACRCAGCCGCGGCCACAGCGCACTTTGCCAGCGCATGCCGGCGGCGGGCGCGGCTGCGGCTTGGGCTGGCCCCTTAGCTCCTCCCCTCCCCCATTCCCACATTGCTCTCCTTTTGCTACACCTCTTGGTTCCTCTCTTGCTCTTCCTTTTAYTTGCTAACTGCCATAC